>WOVY01011610.1:0-125565 GCA_013436015.1 Rhipicephalus annulatus | reverse complement strand
AGCACCTCAAGCACAAGTTTGCCCGATGGATTGTTCGGCTCCAAGACTATACGTACGACATCCGTCACCGTGCTGGAGCACAAAATCAGCTTGCGGACGCTTTATCGCGAAATCCGATCGAGGAATTCTCCACACAAAATCGAGAAACCTGGATCCTGTTTTCTCAACAGGACGTGACCAAGGCTCAGCAAGCCGATGGAAGACTCGCATCCGTTATAGACTCCATTGGCGATGCGGGACGCAATGCCAAGTTGTCTTACGTAATGGAACGCTGTATCGGCGTCACTGGGCCGATAAAAGCACCGAGTGTCATCTCCTGGTCATTCCTGACACCTTAAGATCGAGCGTAATACGCGCCATCCATGACACTCCCGAGGGAGGCCATGTTGGCTACAGAGCCACCTTACGCAAGGCACAAGAACGTTTGTGGTGGCCGAAAATGGATAAAAGCGTGCGTTCATACGTTGCAGTTGCGAGATTTGTCAGCAACAACAAACGACGTCCTGGAGCTCGACATGGAACTTCTTACGCCGATCAAGCCTCCAGAGACAGTTTTCCACACGTTGGCATAGATCACATCGGGCCTCTTCCAATGACGACAGCGGGCAATCGTTACATTATACTCGCTGTGGACTACTTGTCCAAGTTCGTAGAGGTCGCGGCCGTGCCTTCGCTTGCTGCTAGCCATGTCATCCGATTCCTGAAAGATCGCTTCGAATGGCGACACGGTCTTCCTAACAAGTTGATCTCCGACCGGTCGACCACCTTTCGCAGCGCGAGCTCCGCACTTACCTACAACAAGCTGGAGTGGACCATCACTTCGCGTCGGCATACCATCCACAGGCGAACGGACTGACCGAAAGGTCGAACCAGACTATCCAGGCTAGACTCGCACCGTACTGTAAGAATCACAAACGAGGTGAGGCCGACTGGGATGATCATCTCCAAGCAGCTGCGTACGCAGTGAACACGGCGGCACACAGCTCCACAGGAATTTGCCCCTACGAGATTGTCTATGGTCAGCTCCCGCAACGGAATGCTACGTTCGGTTTGGACACTCCCGTTAAAGTAGGGCGTTCCGCTGCACGCCAGACACTTTGTCGCGATATCCGTGTGGAGGGCGCGTAGGAGGATTGTGCATGCTCAACAGGCACAAAAGCGATACTACGACCGACGCCACCGTCCCGCGCCCGAAATACAGTGTAGGTGATGAGGTGTGGGCTACAGCGAGGTGCGCCATCGTCTTCAAACAAACTGCACCCAAAGTACGACGGCCCTTACATTATTTCTGAGCGCTTGGGAGATAACACTTGGCGAGTACGTTCCACAGCTTCTGATACGCGCAGAGACAAGAGAAAACGGAATAACTTTGCGGTTGCATGTGTCGCGGATGAAGAACTGCATACGTCGGCAAACGTGACATTGGTTTGTGTTTTTCTTACAGGAGTAGACCAGCTGCAGCGTGGCCGAGTGTAATGATGACAAAGCGGCGATCGTGCTCGGCGCATACGTGGCGGGACGGAGAAGACGAGGAAGAGAAAGCAGAATAAGAACAGCCGGCCTGCAGCAAAGGCGTTGTCTCTTATTTCTCGTCTCTACAATATATATATATATATATATATATATATATATATAATCTATATATATATATATATATATATATATATATATATTGTACGCGACTGCCTCAAACCTTCTAAGTTTTGTTTTATTTCTTTCTTTTTGCGTGTGTTGTGCCTTGCGAGTGTCCGTTAGTCACTCGAGGGAGGCCGTCCTCCTTGTTTTACGGGCAGCAGCGGATTGGCGAGCCTCCCAGACCTGCAGACGCCGGGTCAGCACAAAGGCGGCGGCCCGCTGCACCTTGCCAGTTCGGGTGCAAGAAGATGGAAACATGCCGCTTGTGCATCCGTGGCCTGTGGGACGTTCGATCTAGTTTCCCCGAATGGCGAAGCGACGGACTTCCCCCACTGACTTCGTGGAACAATTTGTGCACGTGCGTGTGTGTGTGTGTGTGTGGTGCGTGCGCGTTTGTGTCAGCGTGCGCGTATGTGTACTCGGATCTGTGGTCGACAGAGGAGAGCGAGAAAGCGCGGGAAGAGCGAGAGACGCAGCGAAAACGGCGAGCGAACAAGCGTCTGCGAATTGCGAGCGACTTTAGCGGTTGTGCGTTGTGCGATGTGCGGAATTGAACGGTTTGCGCGAGTAATATTGTAACCTAGTTTTCTTACTTAAATACAGGCTTCTTTTGTTTACATTTTCCTAACAGTGCGTGAGTCGTGTGTTATGCCTTCTATCATATTTCACCTTTTTACGGCCATATCTGTGACACCCTAAATTTTACCAAAAGCGGGATAGAGGACGCTAACATTCATCAGAAGTGGGATTTGACCGATTTTAAAAGAACGTTCGGAACGAGTTTGAAAAATCTTAGCGAGGAGTGCGATTGCGTCAGTGCGAGAACAAAGCAATGGTGGACTTCCAGTGAGCGTGCACTCTTCCAGAGAGCTAACATCAGCCATGCTGGACGGATCATCGCCGGTGGAGAGTGGTCACCGTGATGACGACGACTGTGCTGGGCTCACCAAGCGGGAACTTTTCGGCGCTTTGCGCGAGAAAGACCGCTTGTTGGCGGACCTGCTGCGGCGGCTGCCTCAGCCGGAGTCGTCGGGGGCTCCACACCAGGCGGCCATCAACACGTTTCAGGTGATGCCCGATTTGAGCAGAAATATTCCAGACTTTACCGGTGATGGTTGCGCGTCAGCAACCCGGGAATGGATGGAAAGTTTGCGCCAGACGGCTACGCTTCACCGGTGGCCAACGCCATTCCTGCTCGAAACTGCCAAGTGTCACCTGGTCGGCGCCGCAAAAGATTGGTACCGTTCGAGAGCTGCCGAAATTTCATCGTGGGACGATTTCGAGCGGATGTTCGGGCAGACTTTCTACAGCCAGACACGGGCGGCGGAGCGATGGAGGCGTATGCAAGAGCGAATGCAGCAGCGAAATGAGAACACGGCTGCGTACTTCCACGAGAAGGTGCGCCTTTGCAGAGAGGCGCATTTGGATTTCTGTGATACGAGGGAGCAGGTGCTGACCGGTCTCCGATCGCGGGAGTTATGCACGATGCTTCTTGGAAGGTCACACGAAGACGCGGATGACCTGTTGCACGACACTCAGGAATTTGAGAGGATCGACCGTGAGCGACGAGAACGCTTCAGGACAGCGGCTGAGCGAAAAGCGACGAGCGATGCACCTCGTATGCAACCTGCACCCAAGGCACCGCTGCAGGGTGCGTCCGGGTACGACAGGCGGGACCAGCGACCACCTATCACAAATCAGTACGGTGAGCGAAAATGTTATAATTGCTTCAAATTCGGACACATTTCGCGGGATTGTCCAGAGGAAAGACGAATAGAAAAATGTCTAAAATGTGGGAAGACTGGGCATACCCAAAAACACTGCCAAGCAAAAGGCCCCAGAAATGAGACCAACGCTGTCTCTGGAGAGAAAATTGACCCTGGCGTGCTTTTGAAGCACGTTAAATGGAATGGCAATGAGACTTTGATTGGCATGATAGACACAGGCAGTTCCGGTTGCTTACTGCGTGAATCAGCGGCGGTGCGGTGCGGAGCGGAAGTGCTGGAAGATGCGACAGCTCTGTATGGTTTCGGCAGCCAGGGAGTTCCAGCTGCTCGTGCGATTGGCAGGTGCCGGGCCGACTTGCTGATAGATGGCGTCGTTGGCAAGAACATACAGATACTTGTTGTACCCGACGAGGCCCAGTCGGTCGATTTGCTTGTCGGTCGCACGTTTGCTGAGCTGCCATATGTGACCTACGCTAGGCTGGGCAGCAGCTTGCAATTCTGGCATAGAGACGAGTGCCCATTCTCACATCTCGAACCCTTCGTTTCATGTCCGAAATTACGTTTGAAAACTGCTGAAGAGACCCCACTGCAGGCCAATGTTATAAATTGGGTGAGACTGTCATCGCAGTTTAACGTCACTGGTGCAGTGCTATTCAACAACTGTGGGTGCGGAATTCTTGTTGAAATGGAGGACGGACAGGTTACTGTGCCGGTGTTTGCGAGCGGAAGTGATGACGTGGTTCTACGTAAAGGACAAAGACTTGGCCACGCGACAGAGGTGGACATCCCGGGTTGCGAGATGAAGGAAATAAATGAGTGCAGAGAGAAGTGCAGTGCGGCGAAGCCAGAACAAATTCTGGTTACGGAGGCGCGATGGCCGATTGGGTGCGAGGGAATTAAAATGGACCCCTCCGTAACAGAGGAGCAGCGTCGTGAGCTCGCGTGCCTCCTAAATGAGTACCGGGATTGTTTCGCCGCCAATCTCAGCGAACTTGGCTGCACATCTGTCGTTTCGATGGACATACAGGAGATACCTGGTAGCGCACCCGTGGCTATTCGGCCCTACCGCACGAATGCAGCAAAGCGAGAGGCTATACGTGACATCGTCGGAGAGCGGAAAAGAGAGGGAATCGGAACTGAGACACATTCCGAGTATGCGAGCCCAGTCATTACTACATCGATGGTCGATACAGAGCAGCGAGATTGGGACGAAAAGCTCAGTGAGGCAGAGTGCAGCTTGAACAACGCTGTAAACAAGACGACCGGGAAGACTCCCTTCGAGATGTTACATGGTTATCGACCAGAAATTCACAGCGTGGCACTGAAGCGCTTGGTTGAATCTAAAGCGTCAGAGCGGGAGGAGCCCGGCGGGCTGCGCAAACGTGTACGGCAGCGCCTCGTGAGCGAGCAGAAGAAGATGAAGGTCGCTTACGACAAGCGCCACTTCCCGGCTAAAATGTACGGTGTCGGTGACGTGGTCTTCATGACGAGGGCTCCAGAACAGACGAGAAAGCCTGCCAAAGCCCAGCCAAAATATAGGGGCCCCCTTGTAATCACGGCAGTGTTGCCAGCTGACACGTATCGAGTTGCCGACCTTGACGAAACAAGGGCGAGCCGCTTCGCGACCACTGCGCACGTGTCGCAGTTGAAGTGCTGGACAACGACTAATACGCATTCACAGCTTGATGACGACGGAGAGTCTGCGGAGGAGTCGGACGCCCCCGAATGTGAGGTGCAGCGACGGAGACGTTCGGCCCGTAGCTGCGCCAAGACTCATCCCTATGCGAGTGCGCCATAGTTGCACCATCATCATCATCATCAGCCTGTCTACGTCCACTGCAGGACAAAGGCCTCTCCCATGTTCCGCCAGTTAACCCGGTCCTGTGCTTGCTGTTGCCAATTTATACCCACAAACTTCTTAATCTCATCTGCCCACCTAACCTTCTGTCTCCCCCTACCCCGCTTCCCTTCTTTGGGAATCCAGTTGGTGACCCTTAATGACCAGCGGTTATCCTGTCTCCGTGCTACACGCCCGGCCCATGTCCATTTCCTCTTCTTTATTGCAGCTATGATATCCTTAACTCCCGTTTGTCCCCTAATCCACTCTGCTCTCTTCTTGTCTCTTAAGGTTACACCTACCATTTTTCTTTCCATTGCTCGCTGCGTCGTCCTCAATTTAAGTTGAACCCTCTTTGTGAGTCTCCAGGTTTCTGCTCCGTAGCTAAGTACCGGCAAGATACAGCTGTTATATACCTTCCTCTTGAAGGACAGTGGCAATCTACTTGTCATAATTTGAGAGTGCCTGCCGAATGTGCTCCACCCCATTCTTATTCTTCTAGTTACTTCAATCTCGTGGTTAGGCTCTGCGGTTATTACCTGCCCTAAATAGACATAGTCTTTTACAACTTCAAGTGCACTATTACCTATCGCAAAGCGCTGCTCCTTTCCGAGGTTGTTGTACATTACTTTTGTTTTCTGCAGATTAATTTTAAGACCCACCTTTCTGCTCTCCTTGTCTAACTCCGTAATCATGAGTTGCAATTCGTCTCCTGAGTTACTCAGCAATGCAATGTCATCGGCGAAGCGCAGGTTACTGAGGTACTCTCCATTAACTCTTATCCCTAACTGTTCCCATTCTGGGCTTCTGAAAACGTCCTGTAAGCACGCAGTGAATAGCATTGGGGAGCTTGTGTCCCCCTGCCTTACACCCTTCTTTATTGGTATTCTGTTGCTTTTTTTATGAAGCACTATGGTAGCAGTTGATCCCCTGTAGATTTCTTCCAGAATGTTTATATATATTTCATCTACGCCCTGATTCCGCAGTGTCTGCATGACGGCTGATATTTCTACTGAATCAAACGCCTTCTCGTAATCTATGAAGGCTATGTATAGTGGTTGGTTATACTCTGAGCCTTTCTCTATTACCTGATTGATAGTATGAATGTGGTCAATTGTTGAGTAGCCTGTTCTAAATCCTGCTTGTTCCTTTGGTTGATTGAATTCTAATGTTTTCTTTACTCTGCTAGCAATTACCTTTGTAAATAGCTTGTATACTACAGAGAGCAAGCTGATCGGCCTGTAATTCTTCAAGTCCTTGTCATCTCCTTTCTTATGTATTAAGATGATGTTAGCGTTCTTCCAAGACTCTGGTACTTTTCCCGTCAGGAGACACCTCGTAAATAGAGTGGCTAGTTTTTCTAACACATCTGTCCTCCATCTTTAAGCAGATCTGATGTTACTTGATCCTCACCAGCAGCTTTGCCTCTGTGCATGCTCTCCAAAGCTTTTCTGACTTCTTCTATCATTACCGGTGGGGTGTCGTCTGGGTTACTGCTAGTTCTTATAGTATTAAGGTCGTGGTTGTCTCGGCTACTGTACAGATCTCTGTAAAACTCCTCCACTATTTTAACTATCCTATCCATATTGGTAGTTAATTTGCCTTCTTTGTCCCTTAGTGCATACATACGCCTTTTGCCTATCCCAAGTTTCTTCTTCACTGCTTTGACGCTTCCTCCGTTTTTCAGAGCGTGCTCAATTCTCTCCATGTTATACCTTCTTACATCGCATACTTTACGTCTATTAATCAGCTTCGAAAGCTCTGCCAGTTCTATTTTGTCTGTTGTACTTGACACTTTCATGATTTGACGCTTCTTAATTAGGTTCTTCGTTTCCTGGGAAAGCTTGCCGGTGTCCTGTCTAGCTACCCTGCCTCCAACTTCCACTGCACACTCCGTGATGATACTCGTCAGATTATCATTCATTGTATCTACGCTAGGGTTGGTTTCCTCGCTAAGAGCAGATTACTTGTTCTGCAGTGACACTGTGAATTCCTGTACTTTCCCTCTCAGTGCTAGCTCATTGATTTGCTTCTTGCGTATCAGTTTCTGTCGTTCCTTCTTCAAGTCTAGGCGGATTCGAGCCCGTACCATTCTATGGTCACTGCATCTTACCTTGCCAACCACTTCCACATCCTGCACGACTCCTGGGTGTGCAGTCATTATAAAGTCTATTTCGTTCTTATTTACGTCATTAGGGCTCCTCCATGTCCACTTTCGGTTTTCTCGTTTTCGGTAGAAGGTATTCAAAATACGCAGATTATTGCGTTCTGTAAATTCTACTAGTAGCTCTCCTCTGGCGTTTCTAGTGCCGATGCCATAATCTCCTACTGCCTGGTCTCCAGCCTGCTTCTTCCCTACCTTTGCATTAAAGTCGCCCATTACTATAGTATACTGTGTTTTCACCTTACTCATTGCCGATTCCACGTCTTCATAGAAGCTTTCAACTGAAGCGTCATCATGGCTGGATGTAGGCGCGTAAGCCTGTACTACCTTCATTTTGTATCTTTTATTCAGTTTAATTACAATGCCTACCACCCTTTCATTAATGCTATAGTAATCCTCTATGTTGCCAGCTATGTTTCTGTGAATTAGGAACCCTACTCCCAGTTCTCTTCTGTCTGCCAAGCCCCGATAGCAAATGACGTGCCCATTCTGTAGCACAGTAAAGGCCTCTTCTGTCCTCCTAACCTCACTCAGCCCTATTATATCCCATTTATTGCCTTCTAGCTCCTCTAATAATACAGCTAGACTTCCCTCACTAGATAACGTTCTAACGTTAAACGTTGCTAAGTTCAAGTTCCAATGGTGGCCTGTCCGTATCCAGAGATTCCTAGCACCCTCTGCTGCTTTGCAGATCTGACCGTCGCCGTGGTCAGTTTGCTCCGCAGCTGGTGGGGACTGAGGGCCGTGAGTTAATTGACGAATGCCTATGGGAGGGGGTGGCCAGATACTGCACCAGGGTGGCCAATCCTTCTCTGGTGAGATCATCGGTGCGTACCGGCTTTAAGCCGGTACGATCAGACAGTAGTGGGGATGCTCCATGCATGTCTTCCTTATTGTTGTTCAGCAGCGTTGGCGGCCACCCACCACGGAGCCCAACGAGGGGACGCTACAAGGTTACAAATGCTGAAACCTGCAGACGCCAGCCGTACAACGCCACTATAACCCAATGCGCCTAGACCAAGGTAGGCTATTTGCACAGGGTTAACCCTAGCCGCCAGGAAGTTTGGAAGTAAACGGAAGAGAGTAGAAGACAGGACAGATAAATAGTAAGAGATAAAGACGAAGATGTAGGGAGAGAGAGATAGGAAAAGGCGACTGCCGATTCCCCTGGGTGGGTCAGCTCAGGGGTGCCGTCTACGTGAAGCCGGGGCCAAAGGGGTGTGTTGCCTCTGCCGGGGGACCTTAACGGTCCAATCACCCAGCGTCGGCTCAACCCCCAGGATCCCCTTTTCCTCGGACACGGCAAAGCCACGCACGGCTAGGCGTGGGAGAGAGTCGAAACTCCCCCGTTAGCTCGGGTTCGTGGTGTCGCTACACACCAAACGCCTACTTGGCGCCCCTGCGGTAGTTACGGCAATAAGTACTAACTCGCCAATTGGTAGCCTCTTTTTTTTAGCTTTGTTGCACTTATTAAAGAAGTATCCCTGTTTCAGCGTCTACACTTGGGGACAGTCGCCTGTGTAACAGTTTGACGTACAAAATGTGGCACTGGAATGAACTCAAGCTCAAGCAAGAGGCACCTCAGAGTTCTTCCGGTTGTCTCTGCACACGACGTCCACATGTGCCCTGATCTCCACACAAAAGTATACGTAGTCAGCGGATATATATGGCGATTTCAATCTCGAGGCTCGTCTCGGCTATATCCTCACTCGAAGCCGACTTATCTGATCGAGCCGAGCCTCTCAACAATCGCAGCCTTCGCACGTGGTCTTATTCCTCCGCGATCCCCGTGTATTGCCCGCAGAAGCCGTTGTGATATATACGGCACGCCAGTGCAATCAGAATAACGTGATTTGCCTATCACGAGAGAAACGAGAGGAGCGAACCGTAAAAAGAACCTGCTGCTGCTGGGTATATAAACATAACAAGGTGCGCCGACATTTGAATGCTAACTAGTCGGAAGCGGCTACAGGTCGATCGACGGCAACGCTCTTATCATCGGTCGTCGAGACGCAGAAAACAGAAGACCGGTGTGTGCATGCTTCAAGCTGCAGTGATGCGGAAGAAGGTTGCGCGAGAGGCCGATATTGACCGGACCTGTTCGCGCCGTATCACATCTCTCTCCCCCCCCTCTCTCTCTCCCTCTCTCTCTCTCTCTCTCTCTCTCTCTCTCTATATATATATATATATATATATATATATATATATATATATATATATATATATATATATATGTGTGTGTGTGTGTGTGCGTGTGTGTGTGTGTGTGTGTGTGTGTGTGTGAAGGTCACAGTGAAAAACATAAACAATATTTATTCTGAGCTTCTGTCCAGGGACCAGCCTCTATCAAACATGCAATTCATACATTGAGATTCCCGCGATACATACATATGTGCCATAGTTGCGTTGGCGTCTTTTGAGAACTTCAGTGCGTGCCGAGATATACCGAGTGAACTGTGCGATATTAAACAGTTGCTCTTTCTTTTTTTCTTGTCTTCTTCGACGAAGGAAACAATTCTGTTTGTGTATTGGCGTGTGGGTTTGTTTATGATTTTTTTTTTCCATTAACGAGGACGTTGATGACTGTCAGGACGACCGAGTGTACGCGACTGCCTCAAATCTTCTAAGTTTTGTTTTATTTCTTTCTTTTGCGTGTGTTGTGCCTTGCGAGTGTCCGTTAGTCACTCGAGGGAGGCCGTCCTCCTTGTTTACGGGCAGCAGCGATTGGCGAGCCTCCCAGACCTGCAGGCGCCGGGTCAGCACAAAGGCGGCGGCCCGCTGCACCTTGCCAGTTCGGGTGCAAGAAGATGGAAACATGCCGCTTTGTGCATCCGTGGCCTGTGGGACGTTCGACTCTGTTTCCCCGAATGGCGAAGCGACGGACTTCCCCCACTGACTTCGTGGAACAATTTGTGCACGTGCGTGTGTGTGTGTGTGTGTGTGGTGCGTGCGCGTTTGTGTCAGCGTACGCGTATGTGTACTCGGATCTGTGGTCGACAGAGGAGAGCGAGAAAGCGCGGGAAGAGCGAGAGACACAGCGAAAACGGCGAGCGAACAAGCGTCTGCGAATTGCGAGCGACTTTAGCGGTTGTGCGTTGTGCGATGTGCGGAATATAACGGTTGCGCGAGTAATATTGTAACCTAGTTTTCTTACTTAAATACAGGCTTTTTTTGTTTACATTTTCCTAACAGTGCGTGAGTCGTGTGTTATGCCTTCTATCATATTTCACCTTTTCACGGCCATATCTGTGACACCCTAAATTTTACCAAAAGTGGGATAGAGGACGCTAACAATACAGTATGGCCAGTGAACGGCTGTGCAGCGCTAGCCATTGGTTTGTTCGATCAAAACACTCGTTAGCAGTTGCTGCTCTGCGTCAGCGTTGCCAGGTGAGAGCGGGGGAGAGTAGGAAAGCAAATAGAGGGGGGGGGGATACGCTCATGCGCATTGTGGGTGCACACGCCCGCCGCGGAGAGGAATTCGTAGACGAGAGAAAGCGGGAGTGAGCGTAGGTTAGGAGACGCTCCCTGCGTCGGCGTTGTGAGGCGAGAGGGGGAAGCTAGAAGAGGCGAGAGAGGGGGGCGCACTGGCATGCGCAGTGAGGGTGGTCACGCAGCACACCGGATTGAGCTCAAGCCTAAGCTGTTTCGCGTCTGGAATTTCGAAGCAGTCAGAATTAACCTTCCATATGCGTACCTTCCAGTTTGGTATGCGCCGCATAAGTACCTCGTCGCTATTTTAACTCTTAATATACCACGATTTGTTTTTAATGAATTTTAGAGGATTTCTGTACAAAGTTATCAGGGGTTATATATCCAAAAGCATAGGCACGCGCACGAGGAAAGCAGAGGGAGTGGCTGCCTTCCCCCTAGTCACTTCAGAGGGTTGGGACATGAAGTCTGCGCATGCCTATTTTTAAACGTGTAAAATGGAAACGTAATGCCGCTTAGCGCTCGTCTGATGCGCCTGCGATGGTCGCACAGCGTGCAAGCGATAAGTTTGCGTTCTACACGAGACAGTAGAAAATATCGGTGTAACAGCTCGCCTTTTTCGATGAGAGGGCACTCCGAATACAGCAGCAGAGGACGAGAAGCCACGTGATTGTGAACTGCACGGTGCCTGTGGTTATCAGGACAAGCGAGCTGAGGGGCATCACTGTGGACAAAGAAGAAAAAAAAAGAACATGTGATGTTGGTCAAGCGGCGTCGGTGGAAGATACACACCCAGCTTCCGGAAGTTGCAAATAATGGTTCATGTTTACTTGTGAAGCCACGCACGGAGACAATTACTGATATGTGGGATTTAACGTCCCAAAACCACCATATCATTATGAGAGGCGCCGTAGTAGATGGCTCCGGAAGTTTCGACCACCAGGGGTTCTTTAACGTGCGCCCAAATCTGAGCGCACGGGCCTACAGCATCTCAGCCTCCATTGAAAATGCAGCCGTTGCTGCCGGGATTCGATCCCACGACCTGCGGGTCAGTAGCCGAGTACCTTAGCCACTAGACCACCGCGGCGGGGCATGCGCACGGAGACTAGGCACGAATAGAATGAAAAGACAGACAACCGAAGCGGTTGTCAATCTTTTTGTTCCTTTTGTGCCTTGTCCTTTTGTACCTTACTGCTTCACAAGTAAACATGAACCATCACCCACTTGCTCAACTTTCAACATTACTGCCATTGATTGTGGCCCTCAGATTTGTGATTGCAGCTATCCTACAGAAGAGTTGGGTGAACATATGCGTAGCTGGCAACCTTCAGAGCAAGAAGATACGAACACATGGACACTGACACAACATATGTGCTAATAACCATTCGATCATTCCAGCGACTATAGGGGGCACATAGGGAGGTCGAAATGGTGGACGAGATGGTGATGTCGCGAGTATTTACGTCAGTGCCGCAGAGCGTGAAGACGTGCTCATTGGTTTATTACCACTAAGAGACCGAACTGTGTCGCAGTTTTATCACCGCGTGACAGCTTCAGAACACGGCTACATGGCGCCGCCAGCATCGCTGGAATGACCGAATAGAATGTCCTCGAAAAAAAAGAGGGGATTCTGGCACGGCGATCATTCTTCGACCATGAGAATAATGGGTAGTATACGGATTCGCCTAGTATTCATTATTGCAGGTGGCAAATCGCACTTGTGGCTTCGTTTATTGCTGTGTATTGATTTTTGTTTTAAGGAAGAAATGAACCTTTTTGAAGTTCGTGACCCAACTTCAAATGGTAAGACTAAAGGAATGAAGTGATGAAGCGTAACTGCCGAACATTAGTCGATTGTTGTTTCGTTACAAAGCAGCTTCAAGCTACGCTAAGGCAGAAGGAATGTAGAGTGCGAAAACTAGGCAAATTCACGTACTACCCATAATTCCCATGCTTGCTGAAGCGCCATGTATTGCAGCTCTCTTAGACACTAGCGCCAGAGTTCCCTGTAGTGTACATTGAGAAAACTCCATGCTATTAACTACTGTAATGGTAAGTAGGCCTTCGTGGTATGATGTTTTTGTTACCGTGCTCGGATGTTGATCCGAATGACGCCATCCTGGACGTGGTACCCGTAATTCGATGAAAGCGAAACGCTATTGTATAACATCAATGCCCGCGAAGAACCCCGCACGTTCGGAATAATCCGACGCCTAACTTTCTCTACCCCATATCTTATAGGCCGTGTTACTTTTGAAAATTAAACGCGATGAAGAAACATAATCTGAAGCCTAGGACATGCAGAACATATGCTGTCCTCAGTGATAACGGACATCGCACGTCGCCGTGCAGGTATTAGCGCATATATGACTTCACACCACGTCACTATAAAATGTGTGCGCTAGCGAATAAAGAAACCCTTTTTGTTTGTGGTCACTCGTAATGGCTATATGAAGCTCGAAGACCGTAGGCAGGTGCGGCGAAGGAACTGCACGACCAACAAGGTACGGTGACTGAAGAAACCATCCGGTCATGCAGCACATGCATGCTCTCGGCAGAGTACGTAACAGCAGCTTGCAAAGAGCAGCGGCCAGCAATGCGCCTCTCCCACTCTCCCCGCACAAACATCAAAAGTACCAACGTGGTGCGGCAAGCGGAGCCTCACGCTGACGGGCTACGGTATGCAACTCGACCCACAGAAGGGGCAACGGAAACAGCACAGAGGTGACGCTTACCTTTTATTCTGGCAGACAGACAGGAATGTCGCACTTAATGAAGATGGCGGAGTTTGATCCCGAGTTACATAATTTTTAATCAAGCGATTTGAACTGTTTCTGCAGGCGAACGACATAGGCGATGAAAAGAAGCTACCACTTTTTGTTCCTGTTATAGAAGCAGCAGCCTATAAAATCTTGAAGAACCTTATGTTGCTCACTTCCACACTCGAGAAACTTATGAGGAAGCAAAGCGGTTGTTGCAAGGATATTGATTACTGTTGGCTACTGTTGGACATAGGCTACTCATCCCACGAAGCTCGGTGATAGCTGAGCATAGCAGGTTGCACAAGTGGACTCCGCACTCGGGAAAAGTAAAGCACTTGGCTAGGAGAAAAAACTGTGGCGACTTCTTACAGAGAACAGAAGACACTCCGCAGCAGACTATAGTAGCAGGCGTGCGCAAACTGAAGCTGTTCGCACGCTTTCACCACATATGTCACAGCACTCACAACTATACAGGGTGTACCACGCAACTTTAGCCATACTTTAAAAATATACTGGTACACGTAATTACGACGCGACCAAATGCATGTTGCTCACCGCTGCGTGAAGTTAGGCAGACTATTTTTCGTGTTCTCAAATATGTTTATTAGATGTGTTTATTTACCTAACACTTCAAGGAGCAAAGATGGATAAACAATTTTAATTAGGAAGTTGTAGATCTGTTTGCAAAACGTTCAAATAGGTAGTTTTGAACTTTATATCTGGTAAGTATTAGTGTTTTTCTGGCAAATACAAATGCCTGCGAAATAAAAAAAAAGTACCACGTGTCAAACCCGCTCTCGCGTCAATGCTCACGATGATTCTATTTGCCCCTATCGCTCCGCGTACGAACTACACGCTTTTCCCTCGCACCGGTTCATGACAGTGATAAGCAGTCACAGCGGTTATCGTTTTTGTGGCCGATAGCAAAACGTGTTCATCGTATAGCCACAATCGTCTTTGCAGCCCTGCCGAGACAGCACAACGGGGCAAATGCTATGCTCGTTCGTACGCGGAACGTTAAGAGCACTAGAATCATTGTGCGTACTGGCGCACTAGCGGGTTTGCCACGTGGTATTCTTTTTATATTTCGCGGTCATTTATAATTAGCAGAAAAACACTAATACGTAACAGATATAAAGTTCAAAACTGTCTAATCGGACGTTTTGCAAACTGATCTAAAACTTTATTATTGACATTTTTTATTCATCCTCGTTTCTGCAAAAGTTAGTTACATAAATAGATCTAATTAAACAATATTTGAGAACAAATAATAATCTGACTAACTTCAGGCAACGGTGAGCAACATACATTTGGTCGCGTCATAATCGCGTGCGCCGGCATTTTTCAACTCTGGCTAAAGTTACCTGAAACATATATATATATATATATATATATATATATATATATATATATATATATATATATATATATATATATATATAAGGGAAAGGAAAGAAGTGTATACCTAAGGGCTCGTTTTTCTGTGTTTTGACACAATATTAATGAGATCTAACAGACAGTAATGCCAAAGAATGTACAGGGGAAGTTATTAGAACCAATGGAATGTAAATAAGAAGGAAGAAAAGTGGGTGAAAAATTAACCAACCGTGAGCAGGAATCGAACCTACGACCTTCGAATAACGCGTTCGATGCTCTAACCACTGAGCTACCACAGCGGCCCGCCATCCATCCACTTTTTTGGGTTTATATGTGAATTTAGAAGTAGGAGTGTCAGTCAGCGCCATCTATAAGCCAAGCGACGAGTGTTAAACACTCTTTTATGCGCATATGTGGCGTCACGTAGCACGTGAACTTATTACGAGCGGGCAGCTGATTAATAGTTCCTCGTATACAACCTAATGGCACCAAGTGTGCCAGTACGAGACGATAGTTATGGCGCGAGAACAAAACGACGACACAGAGACAAGAAGGACACGAAAGACACGAGCGCTCGTGTCTTTCGTGCTCGTGTCTTTCGTGTCCTTCTTGTCTCTGTGTCGTCGTTTTGTTCTCGCGCTATAACTATCGTCATGCCATACCAACTAGCCCAAGCTGTCACACTTCTAAGTACGAGACCCTCGTTAATGAATAAGGGAAAGAAGTGTATACCTAAGGGCTCGTTTTTCTGTGTTTGACACAATATTAAAGAGATCTAACAGACAGTAATGCCAAAGAATGTACAGGGAAAGGCTACTCCGAATACGTCGTCGCTTATGCGAGTCGCACACTTACTAAAGCTGAGGCCAATTACAGCGCTACTGAAAAAGAGTGCTTGGCGCTAGTGTGGGCGCTTCGCAAGTTCCGCCCTTATTTGTACGGTCGCCCATTCGACCTGGTAACGGACCACCATGCACTTTGTTGGCTCGCCACATTGAAAGATCCTTCTGGCCGCCTAGCTCGGTGGGCACTGCAAATCCAGGAGTACGACATTCGTGTCATCTATCGCAGCGGACGCAAGCATTCTGACGCCGACGCTTTGTCGCGTTCGCCTTTACCTCCCAACTCGGCCTGCGGAATCACTGGTACCAACTCTGTCGCATCTCTCGACCTCGACTCCTTTACCAGTGAACAACACAAGGACCCGTGGATCGCTTCCCTTTTCAACTGTCTCTCTGGATCGTCAACCATTGCGGTACCACGATCTCTCCGACGTCAAGCTGCTCATTTCGCCATTCGTGATCGGCTGCTACACCGACGTAACTACGCCCCTGAAGGTCGTAAGTGGCTCTTGGTTGTCCCGCGCAGCTTGCGATCACAAATCTGCGCCTCCTTTCACGACGATTCCCAATGTGGTCATGCCGGAGTTTTCAAAACTTACGAACGCATTCGCCATCGCTTCTACTGGCGCGGAATGGATAATTTCGTTCGAAAATTCGTTATGGGCTGCCCTGACTGTCAAGGCCGCAAATCACCGCTTTTACACTCGTCCGGTGCGCTTCAACCGCTTCCATGCCCTGCCAAACCTTTCGATCGGATCGGAATTGATCTCTATGGCCCTCTACCGACAACATCAGATGAAAATCGGTGGATCATAGTCGCTGTGGACAATTTAACACGCTATACGCTGAGACCGCCGCCCTTCCAAGTGCCACTGCGCGGGACGTAGCATCCTTCATCCTTCATCGCTTCATACTACGACATGGTGCTCCTCGAGAACTACTAAGCGACCGAGGTCGAGCCTTCCTATCAGAAGTCGTCACGCCTCTGCTTTCTGAATGCCATGTTGTTCATCGCAAGACCACGGCATACCACCCGCAGACCAACGGGCTCACGGAAAGATTTAACCGCACCCTTGGCGATATGCTCGCCATGTATGTGACATCCGATCATACTAACTGGGATCGCATTCTTCCATTCATCACTTTCGCATATAACACCGCGGCACAGTCTACCACTGGATTTTCACCTTTCTTTCTTCTTTATGGACGCGAACCATCCCACACCATCGACACTCTTCTTCCATACCGTCCTGACGCATCCGAATGCCCATCTGTGTCCGAAGCTGCCCGAAATGCGGAAGAGTGCCGTGAACTTGCACGCACCTTTACGTCACAAGAACAACAGCGCCAGAAAGAAAACAACGACGACTTTTCACAAAGCCCCAGCTATTCCCCGGGATCACTTGTATGGCTGGCTGTTCCTTACCAAACCCCCGGCATTTCCTCAAAACTCGTTCCAAAGTACGAGGGCCCATACCGCGTTTTGGAGCAAACCTCGCCGGTGAATTTTCTCATCGAGCCACTTTCCCCATCTGACGACATGCGCCGGCGTGGACGTGACATCGTCCACGTCGCCCGCCTTAGGCCATATCATAGCCCTCTGCCTCCAGACTTTTAGGTCGCCAGGATGGCTCTTTTTCGGCGGGGGCAAATTGTGAAGAAGAAAACGCATAGTTGGCAAGCAACATCGCCACCGCTTGGGTACTGGGTGCTGGGCTTCGCTCGCTCGGCTCGCGCTGATAATCACCGGTATCTGCTTGACCGTTGCTCTAGCTCGATCAAGTTTCATCGTAGGACCACCGTCGCAACAGTCGCCAATAAACCCTTTTTCAATATATATATATATATATATAGGGAGCATTGTCAACAAGGGTAAATATATTTATTTCCCAACAGTTTCGGGAGGGGTCCTCCCTTCATCAGGGGATGAGTTATACTGACATGGACTTCCAAACTTCGTTGCTGCCGCGTCCCTCTCACCTTGAAAGATGTTTGCGAGAGTGAGAGGGAACTAAAGAAAGGAAAGAAAAAAAAGGGGAAGAAAAAAGACGAAAAAAAAAGAAAAAGAAAGAAAAGAAAGAAAGTAAAAAAGAGGAAGAACCACTGTCAACACTGAGAACGAAACCAACTGTTCGTGTACGTCCACATACGGTTCTTATCACGTGCTGTTCAGTTCTTGACGTGTGTCGGGCCACCCAAGATTGTCGCCGCGGTGCCGGGAGGGTCCGTGACGGTGTGTGTAAAGAAAGGGTGGAAAGAAAAAGCTCGATGCAAGGTATGCCCACAGATGGTCACAACACGTGAATCCAAAGCGAACTTCTCGGATTTCAAATTCTGCATAACTGAAAGCCTTAATTGTGACTCCAGTAACGTAATATACATGCTACATTGCAACATCTGCGGACAAGAATATATCAGCCAAACAGACACGCCATTTCGGCTGCGGTTCAATAATCACCGGTACCATGCCACTACACTGCCGAAGCTACCTTTATCTAGACATCTGCGCCTGCCAAACCACAGTTTTGAAAATATCAGCGTAACTCTTTTGCACTCCGGTTTCTCAAACAGACGCGAGCACGAACAGCGTGAGGCATATTTTATTTTCAAATTTCGAACATTAGTAGCCGGCATCAACGAGGACCCCAGAAAACTCAACTGCCTCCGAGAAGTAAGCCAGGAGGAAATTGGTGACAAAGATTGATAGCTGGAGACTATGCTTTTTTCTGACTGACTCGTACGTGTACACTGTCCTTTCTTGTTTTTTGTTTTCCTTTTTTTCTTTTTTCCCTTTTTTCTTTCTTTTTTTCTTTTTTTCTTTTTTCCACATGCACATACAAAGTGTTTACGTTCGCCTACCACTTGATGACCATTGAAGGGAAACGGACGAAGAATAAAGGTAAATAGCCGACCGACACATTAACGGGAAACCCTTCCTTTACGCACGCCGCACGCCGACCGACCCATTACGGGGATACCCTTTTTTTACGCACGCCGTCACGGACCCTCCCGGCACCGCGGCGACAATCTTGGGTGGCCCGACACACGTCAAGAACTGAACAGCACGTGATATGAACCGTATGTGGATGTACACGGACAGTTGGTTTCGTTCTCAGTGTTAACAGTGATTCTTCCTCTTTTTTACTTTCTTTCTTTTCTTTCTTTTTATTTTTTTCGTCTTTTTTCTTCCCCCTTTTTTGTTTTTTCTTTCTTTCCTTTTTTTAGATCCCTCTCACTCTCGCAAACATCTTTCAAGGCGAGAGGGACACGGCAGCAACGAAGTTTGGAAGTTCATGTCAGTATAACTCATCCCCTGATGAAGGGAGGACCCCTCCCGAAACTATTGGGAAATAAATATATTTATCCTTGTTGACAACGCTCCCGTTGTGCCATATCCCATACCTTCACGAAGACTAACTGGCCCATTGAATTATTACTCCCACTGACTATATATATATATATATATATATATATATATATATATATATATATATATATATATATATATATTTATTATTTATTTATATATATATATATATATATATATATATATATATATATATATATATATATGTCCGTTGATTGATTGCCGGAAACATTAGTAAGCTACAATGTGATACAGTTTATCTCAGCTGAGTTCGCAGATTGAATAGCTGCTACAAAAAAAAAACACATGTAATGTAAAATTCTGGGAATTCTGGGAGTCGTCGTCATCATCATCATCATCATGATCAGCCTGACTACGTCCACTGCAGGACAAAGGCCTCTCCCATGTTTCGCCAGTTAACCCGGTCCTGTGTTTGCTGCTGCCAATTTATACCCGCAAACTTCTTAATCTCATCTGCCCACCTAACCTTCTGTCTGCCCCTAACCCGCTTGCCTTCTCTGGGAATCCAGTTAGTTACCCTTAACGACAAGCGGTTATCCTGTTTACACGCTACATGCCGGACCATGTCCATTTCTCCTTCTTGATTTCAGCTATAATATCCTTAACCCCCGTTTGTTCCCTAATCCACTCTGCTCTCTTCTTGTCTCTTAAGGTTACACCTACCATTTTTCTTTCCATTGCTCGCTGCGTCGTCCTCAGTTTAAGCTGAACCCTCTTTGTAAGTCTCCTCTTTGTAATTCAGGGAGTACGCAAAATAAAAGAAGCAATGCGTGTGAACACGGAAGACTGCAAACTCTACTTCAGAATACAAAAGTTTTGCTTGGGATATTCCACTCAAAAAATTACTGGTTCTCCTACACATTTACCTAATCGAACGCCAAGGCCAATCGCACTCGCTGGTGAAATCTTAGCGTGCTCATTAAACTACATAGACGTGATCGAATTTTCGAAAAGAAATCAGATAATGAATCGAATTCTGTGCCGTTCGATTCACTAGTCGTTCGAATTGAACATATTCCTATTACGTGGTATATTTCTAATACTTTTCGAATAACCAAAAACGGTGAGAAAAAAAAGACAAAAGAACTAGACACTGGATCATCAAGGGGGCACTTTTTATTTTCTTTTACTCACTGTATTTCTGAGATCTATGCAGCCCAGTCTTTCACGGGACCGCCCGCACTGCAATATTCTTATTTACCACACGGGCGCTTCTATTCAACACGCCGGTTTCGCTGAAGCGAAAGTGTTTCCAATCTTCTATACTCATCAGAAGATTCGTGATGTTGATTCGCCGAACATTAAAACCTTTGACTTAGTTTTATTCAAAGGATGGCGGCAAAGTACCACCTTGAATTACAAAGCAATCGCTGTATTGGAACCTACAGTAACATAAGATATTGTGGGTTGTGACTGCTTATATGAGCTTACATCGGTTTAAGTAACTGTGACGCTTTTTCGCACTTGAAGGGTATTGTATTGTTCCTTTATTAATGTTTGTGACAATTTGCTGCGAATCAATTATTGCAAAATTTTATAAATGTTTTCAGAATGCTGGCCTCACCATTAAAAAGTATTCGAATAGTATGAAGTCTGTATTTACATTCGATTCATTTTCATTGTTATTCGATTCGCATCCGATTCTGTCTGTGAAACCATATATCTACAGTCTATTATACTGCACTAAATACTACTATAACACTATACATACTATGCAATCTTACTTAACCTTTACACTGTGCTCCACCATAGCCACATATTATTTCACTGTGAGGAGGAGGAAGATTGAAAGAGGAAGGACAGGGAGGTTAACTTCGCTGTGAAATACGTTATAGTCCAAACGCATGTGCACCATGCAGCCTAAGTCACCGAAATATAGGAAGTACCCATGTCGTTATCATGGACTCTATAATGATCGCTTAGAATTCCTGCAACCTACCCAAGCAGTGCTTAACAGAGAAAGAAACAGTGCTGATGCTTACGGCACATGGAGTTCCCCAACTGCTCTTCGTCGCTATTGTCGCCGCAGTTGTTTATGTGGTCGCACTGGTAATGCTTGTAGATGCAGCGCCCGCCTGCCACGCACTGGAACTCGTGCGGCGCGCAGCCACCGTCGCGTGATGAAGCTGCGGGGAGACAACAATCTGCATATGAAGGGATTGTGGGAAACAGTATGCACATGAACGCGAGTTGAAAGGTAGATGGGCGAAACGACAGGGTAACAATTTATCGAAGACGCAAACGTGATCGTCGTTCTCTCAAAGGGGGAGGCTATACCTGTAGTCGGTTAAAGCCTAAGAATAAACTCAAGCTAAACCCGAAAATGTAAAGTGCCTACCTTATTATTTGCAAGAGAACCCTGCTAGCTAGTTTCGACTGGAACCGTAAGTGTTTTATCACTGCTAACGTTAACGCTGGGCATGCTAATAACTAAAAGCTCGTCATCTCTACTTAAGATGTTTCGCCAATGGTGCTTCCAGTAATTGCTAATGTTTGTAAGAACTTTCAATTGCCGATTGCAAGCCAGTGAAACTAACGCGTGCCTGCATAAGAAAATCAAGTCACTTACCTGTAGTAAGTGACAGGTGCAGGGTGTCACGAAAATGAGCAAATTCAATGGGACGGGCTACATATGCATAATTTTTCCGAGTGCGGCAACGACGGTTGCGGGTGGAGCATAGATTTATTCTTAGTTTGTAATCGGCTGAGTTAGCAGAGGGTCAAACGCACAACGGGAGTAATAACTTGAATTCCAGCACATGTACCCGTGCAGAAGACAGCAAAACGAGGTATCGCTCATTTATCCATCACTTCCCCAGTTAGAAAAAATTTGCAGAGGTGCTGCGTAGCGGGTGTTAAATATAAAGCAGACGGCAGCTACAAAATAGGCTGTTGTTTGAGTTACAAAATGAATGGTTTCAGGCCTGTGACTATTGGTGTAATCGAGAGAAATTTTATCACATATGGCGGCGTTCATGTTATGTAACCATATTTAACGCCGCATGTAAAGCGTCGTAAGGATTCAATGCCATGACGAGTCAAGCGCATGAAATCGCATTTCTACCTGACGTCTCGAACATGTCTTCTGTGTAGATAATAATAATAATAATAATAATAATAATAATAATAATAATAATAATAATAATAATAATAATAATAATAATAATAATAATAATAATAATAATAATAATAATACGTTTATTCTTATGAATGTATTTGATGAAGGACAGCTGTAAGTAAAAGCTTCTCTTTGAAAGAGCCAGAGTAACAAGGGTAGACAGCCATCTTTGAGCCCAACAGTAGTAGCAACAGTCGGCAGCTTACACTCAAATAGCATGCCATGAAACAAACAAAGACCCGATTCCAAAAAAATAACAACACTAATAACAATATAGCAACCGCAAAGAACTCTCAAGCCCTAAACACGTGTATTTCGCACAATGAGGTCTGTGAAGATGGGGGGAATCTATACCAAATTTCACATATTTGTGAAGTAGCCTAGGAACTATATGATTAACTTAGATTTGGAGCAGCTTGTTTTGGAGGTTTTTATTTTTAACTTTTTCTTGTTGTATCCAATAAATTAGGTAATATTTGGTCGTAGTGATCACAAGAATTTTTATACGGTTAATGAGCTCAATATATATCTATATTTGTCGCCACACCTAAGATGCAGATTTTTGTTCACAAGCTTTTTTTTGGGTCAAAATAGTGAGGCCTTTGTTTTACTTGTGTCTGTGTTTGAATTATTACAGCATGACCACAGTTCTAGTTTCATAAGAATCTGGTTCATCGTGTCTGAAAGTGTAACAATCTTGGCCCGAAACAAACATGACGGCATCGTCAGCATATAAACTCAATAGCAACCGGATATATGCGAATTAAGGCACACTCTTAGTAATAGCAGAGTCCTTCAACTCTGCTAATAGGCTTCGGTTACAAGAACTTCCTGTCTATTTCAACTATGTGTTCGCGATATTTAAGGTAACTTTTATTTGAGTCTAGTGGATGACAACAAATTCCATGACACTGTAACTTCGCTAACCACGCAGAACGCTGAATGTAATCAAAAGCCTATAGATAAAATCAACAAACATACCTGAGTACTATTCGCACAAAAACCAATGTTGAAATCCGCATGCGGGACCTACCGCGCCAATCCCCTGAAATAGCTTGACAAAGCGATGCCATTTATACCAACCTAAAGCTTCCACCCCCAACGTTTCTATAGAAACGCAGGAAGAATGGTTTGAACCGATACTCGGTGTAGCGTCCACTCAAGTCATAGAGTTTTATCCAATAATATATATAGGCGAATCTGGCACTAGTGTCTATGTCGGCTCCTTCAGCGGTGCGCGTACACCCACGGGAATAATTCAGATCTGCTTTGGATGAATTGCGTTCTTGAGATTCATGACGCTTGTTTGCCGAATGTAAAACAACGTGATATGAAGTTAAACTTAGTTGAAAATTGCTTCACTGTTTTGTATGTAAATCTTGTTGCTAAATGTTTCTGTGACCGTGAGGCAGATGCGAAACCTGGACATATTAGCCACCAGGGTATGCATTGCTCTGGCATCACGTTGCAGATTTAGCGTCAAGATATAATGAATTATTTTTACAACACCTGAAAACATACTTGTCTTGCCCTCGAAAGTACGCATTATCTATTTATAGAAATAACAGTACAGTATTAGGTGACACACACTTAACGTTTCGTCTGCTACGATACCAGGTGCGTCTGTTCAAGTGGTTGGCCGGGACTCTGCCCCAAACTGTACCTCTCGTTTTGTTGTGAAGTCAATTAAAAGAAGCGTGATGGTTCGTCTACTTTGTTTCACCGTCGTTTTGCAGTCGTTTCCAATGAGTTTAGGCAATACGCGCTCGTGAAAAAACATGAACTTGATGGAATATCCTGCCCTGTCATGAGACGCTACATCATGTGCAGCGGTAAGTAGATGACGCATCGTATAAACTGTCAAATACAACTCGTAAAGCTCCAACGTCACAGCAACTCAAGAGACCTAGAGGTAGGTCTTCAGCCTCTTCGAACAACAAAGGCACTGCTTCATCATTTTTCACCGCACCCCACTATCCGCGCTGCGCACAGAACGAAACTGAAACAGTAGAAAAAATTCGTAGGCACTTCGCTAGCTAACACTATCCAATCCGAAGCCTGTACTTCTCATAATTCCCATGGGGGTACACGCTCGCAGTGCCAGATCCCTCTCTAGGTATTATTGTATGAAACTGTATTACTCAAGTAAACGGTTCTTTGAAACGCAGACACGGGACGTGGGAGGAGTTTCGAGTAAGTTTCATCGCACATACACGAGCCGCAAGTATTCCTACTCGACACGTGCTCGAGCGTTGCGAGCGCTAAAGGGGATGAAGCGAGAGAGAAGTGTGTGGCGAGTGAGCGGAGGAGCCGGCAGCTGCAGTCACTGCGGCGAGCGTGCTGCGGGTGAGGGAGAGAGTGTCGTTAACGCGCACCTGTGAGGGAAGCGTGCGAGGGAAGTTTGACGTCAACGCACAGCTGCGGCGTGACCTACTTGGCACTGTTCCAACACCTGCAGCGAGGAGAACACGTTGCGGCGAGTTCCTACGGACGCACGTACGTACGACGTTACACTCGTGAGTCAAACAACTGCTTCTTATCTAATAAGCGTCGATGCATACAGGCGTCCTTATCCTACGACGTTGGTTTGTACAGAAACGCTAATACAGTTGTGTATCTCTCACGTAATTATCAACTAGGATCAATAACCAGAAGCGTCTATTTGTGACCGACATTGTCACGCGACCTGTATGCGGCCACCTGAATAACCCTCTATGTCTTGCCATTATAAAAAAAAAGTAGGCAGCCCTTGGAATAACGGCAAATTGGTGCAGAGCTTTGCGCCTGCGTGCTTAAGCTTCTTTCTTGCTTTCTTTTTGCTTTCCTTCTTTCTGTTTCCTTCCTTTCTTTCTTCGTTCCTCGCTTTTTTTCTTCACACTCCACAAACAATCAGTAAGAACGATTGGATGAAGAATTTACGCAAATTCTCTTTGAAAGGCTGACATTTTCTAGGGGTGAAGCTTCTAAAGCCATGGGTCTGTCCATCCTAGCTCGTACATGACCGTCTAGCTTGTTGACTCACTCAGCAAATGTGGACGGACGGATGGATGAACAGACAGACAGACAGACAGACAGACAGACAGACAGACAGACAGACAGACAGACAGACAGACAGACAGACAGACAGACAGACAGACAGGTGAACAATTCACGGTTTACCGATAAAACTCTCCAACACTTTGCACCGCTCATCATTCTCTCCGTGGATGTGCTGTGATTTTTTTTCTTTGATTGTGATAGAGTACAGTCATTGCGAAGTAAATGGGCTTCTTATACTATACTTTACGTGAATTCCGAAAGGTCTACGCACCTTCGGTGAAACTGGTGACGACCACGGCGAGGGTGTAGCCGTCAAAGAAGGTCGACAGCGGCGTGCGTGAGTGAAGCCGGAGCTGCAGCGACTGCGACGTGGCGAAGTAGTGGTACTCGTCGGCGCGCACACGACCGCAACGCTCGTCCTTGTCGCTCGGGATGTGGAATTTGGTCACGATCTGTGCCCGAACAAGATCACTTCTTAGATGGAACGCCTTAAGCGACTGCCGAGCTTCACTTCACTCCACTGTATGCTCCATCCAAGCCGCTATGATAGCGGCTTGGATGGGTACCACCCGCTATGATAGCAGCTTTTTTGCTCCTGTGCTAGCATGAATGCTGAAATAAAGAATCTGAATCTGCATCTGTTAACCTCTCTGCTTTTTTTTCTCGTTTGTATCTTTTTTCCATGCCTGGACAAGGGACGTACGTTAACGTAGTCGATGCAGGATTGGTTGAGCACACCCGAGCGCAGGTTCATCTCGACCAGGGAGACAATGAGGCCAGCGGTGCCCTTCGTTGACAGGTCAATGGAGCAGCCGTCCTTGATGCTGCCACGCATGTCGCGGAACTGCGTCGCAGTCACAATGGCTGCCGACTTGCTCTGCGATGTGTTCCGCAAGTCCTTCTTGTTCTCCTTGTTGTCGCAGAAGTCGTTCAGTGACACTGTGATTTAAACGAGTTGCATCTTGACCTCGTGGTGGACACCACGACTAGGGCTCGTTAAAATAGTAGTTTTAGTTATGGGGACATCGCTCGTTAAAGAGCTTCTTTCGCTGAAATTCTGGTGGTGGCGGTGTCAAAAGCGACGCCTTTGGTTGTGAGCGAGGAAAGTAATAGTTGCGCCACAAGGGTAAATTAATGCACTCTCTAACAAACTAGAATGTCACGCGAAAAGCTGCACGCAGCTCGATACTTTAAGCTTGCTGCTAAAGGATGAAAGACGCGCGAAAGGAATACTAAAAAGACGAGTGCGAACTAACAGCAGTATCAGCTCACCCCTTGCCGTGTAGAACAAACACGAAAAAGAACGCAAGAAAAGAACGCACTGACCTACATAGGATGAGCGCGAACCGACTATTGTCAAAGTTACTTCTTTATGTTTGAGCAACAAACACGCTGTAATTGTCAACTATACACAACCCACTAACTTCTACTTTGGCGATTCTAAACAACACGCCCATGTAAGCGAGCGAAGTGGTCTTTGTGCGTTGAGTAACTACAAAGTGAATTGTGGGTTCAAAGCACGAGATATATGTAAGATCCACCTCTCCCCCCTAAATCGATAAGCGGGCACGCGCCCTGTAGGACAAAGTAAACGTCATAATGGTAGAAGGCGCGCGTGCATCGGGACTACAATGAGTCGCAAATGGGACGCGAAGCTTAAAGCGCGCCCTGCAGACCACCTCACTGGTAATTTAGAGAACACGCTGAAGCCTCTCCGCACTATGTATATCCCCAGTGGTGAATAGTGTGTGTAAGTGGGTTGCCGTTACTACGATTGAAGGACGCACGCTCCGTGGCCGAGTAGTGAACGTGCAGCTGGCGGAGAGAGGGGTCCCCGGTTTGGGTCCCTGGTCACACGTTCCATAAAATAGTTTTTCTCTGAAATATATTTCTCTTTAGCTTTTATATGTAAACAAACATACATGACAGTGATAGCGATCACGACACCGACAGCGACGGCGAAAACCAGTCTAACAGTGTCCACATAATTGCTGTGGCAGTAAAAGCACCATTGGTCGTGAGCAAAAAATTGAGGCAGCTGCAAATAGACATAGGAGTCGGAGCGTGTGTGCACTTTAGCTTTGCTAGCGGCACAGTTTACGTATCTACCAAAAAGCGAAGGCGGCGAATATATAATTTTGATGGGACAGTTAGTGGAATGAGACAACCTGGCTGGACGCCTCCTCAGCACAACTTTTTCTTATTCGGTATGGTTAAGCGGTGGCGGGCAGACACAGCCACTCACCGATTTCGTAGTAGTTCGGATTCACTGCCCAAGTGAAAGCTTCGGTGACACGAATAGCGAAGGCAGCGACCAACACCAACGAGTTCAGCATCTTCTTCTTCATTGTTGCTCACAAAAAGACTCGTGAAGATGGGTTAAAAGATACGAGGCTATGAGGCAAGTCTGCTTACAAGAAACGCCGAAGGTTCAGCTGAGCTCTGGTTCATACAGTATATCGACACTAACTAGCGAAAACCTGCTCCTATTTATTCCGCGTAATTGAAGTTAAGATTGATGGGTTTTTCAGCACTATCATTCACATTTTCAGATAAGTTGCGCATCCAGGGTGACACAAAGTGACGCGATAAGTAGCGCTGTCATCATCTCTATTAACCAAGATTGATTAACTAACTTGTAGTGCCATCTGTAAGCGGGCACGTTTGCATTAAAGAAATGACGGGAGTAAATATTTATGCGCCGTTTCACTTGGGATAATTCTAGCATTACGTACGTAGAGATAACCCGCTCAAAAGTTTATTTGCGTTTTGCATGACTACGCGTGGCAGGCATTGCGGATGAATGAAACCACCAGGCCACATCAATGAGGAAATTTGAGCCAGTTTATAGGAGCGCGGCTGTTAATGCCAGCTGTAAAAACTTTGGTGTCCACAGAAAACCACAGGTGGGTACGTATCATAGGAATTGAATGAGCCCCACTACCGAGTACAGCCGGTTCCAGGGTTAAACGAAAACTTTGCTTGGCGATAACTCTTATTTTAGGGAGGAGAAGGAAAGAGGGTGTTGACTTAATTTATAATCTGCTACTACCAAAAAGCTTCATCATTTGTACAGTTCAGCGAGCATCAAAATGAGATGTAAGGTTGTAAGCTTTTTATTCTAGAATCTCCTGTATTCTACAGTTCCATTACATTTCCGCCCAATCCCCCACAGGGGTGCGCGCGCCACAGTAGAATGGGAAAAAGTGCGAGAACAAGTGGAACCCGTGAAGAAAGGGGAAAAGAGATATCAAGAAAGAAAATACAAAAATAGAGAGACAAAATAGGACAATGAATAAAATAGATAGACAGAAAAAGAGATACAAAAACATACATGAAAAAGAAATGAAGAAAAAGCGGAGAGACCGGAAGAAAATTAGATAGAAACTAGCCGAGAGAGAAGCAAAAGGGGAACAAAGAGAGAGAAAAAAAGAAACCAACAGGTACGAAACAAGATATAAAAACAGAGAAAAAAAGAAGGAGGAAGAACTACAAAACTAAAGCGGCATGCACCTCCACTACTGCAAAACCTACGGAAGTGTCAGCATGGTCACACGGTGGTGCCTGTTCGTAGATTTCCCACTGCTCCGTTTAGCACGACAATGAAGTTATTGTTGAGGTAAGCATATACAGTTTCTCCGGCAGGAATACAATATTGTTAGGGCAAATCGCAAACTTGGTGCTAAACATGAGATCTGTTTTTAGGTGAGCTTTATCGACTCTTGCTTCTCAGGGCAGTTAAAACAGGTGTCTTCTTTAGCGAGTTGCATCAGCTGATTCCTCCAAATGCAGCGATCAGCGCCAGCAAAGTGTGCGTGAAAAAAACTGACATGGTATTGGTGAGGCAGTAGCGTCATCTCTTGTGTGGTACGAAAGTCAGGCGCAAGTTTCCGAAGTGTTTTCGGAACATTCGGATTTTTCAGCCACGGTGGAGCGTCTACACGACAACCAGCGAAAGCCATGATGCGGTGATTAAACGAAAACTTGCTTGACGACAACGTGTCAGCCGTGCTTCATTGTCGTTGTGTCCCTCAATGTTCTTCGCGCACGGCAACTGAAGTACGATTGATTTTAACGCGACAGCATTAGAGAGCTCATTTCGCAGAAATTCCTCCATCGGGGTCGGCACCGTTGGTTGTGAGCAAAAAATCGTCCGTGAGCAAAAAAATGGAGAAAGAAGCAAATAAAATAAACTTTAGGTCCCATTGATAATCAATCCCTGGCCATTCGCGTGGCAGGGAGGTTTTCTACCCCAAAGCCACGACGTTACTTGCAGCTGTTTAGGGAGAAAACACTACTAAATGCCATGTAGTGAATGGAGCCTCGTTAAAGGGGCCATGAAACACTTTTTCAGGTAACCATAGAGTGAATTCACTGGAAGAGCCTATTGCCTCACGAATTCAACACCGCAAAAATTTTAAGAATCCGTCCAGTGCGAGTGGAGTAACAAAGGTTTGTCGCATGCTGCAATTGCATTCTCTCTTCTCTCGTCCCGACTAAAGCGCTGGAAGGTGAGTAGGGAGGGATAGCAGGGCCACAGAAAAACGTCACGCACGCTTCGTGACCTTGCGCATTTTTCTTTTTTTTCCTTAGAATGCACGGCTTATTCAGTGTGATCGCGCGTGCATGGATGGATGGATGGATGGATGGATGGATGGATGGATGGATGGATGGATGGATGGATGGATGGATGGATGGATGGATGGATGGATGGATGGATGGATGGATGGATGGATGGATGGATGGATGGATGGATGGATGGATGGATGGACGGACGGACGGACGGACGGATCGGGCAGTGGCTAGCGCCACCAAGCCGTAATACTTGATGAACCAAAAACTATATTTATTTTTTTCTTTAAAAAGTGAGTTTGAGGACTCGTATTTGCAGTGAAGGGTTTAATTTTCACCCGTGCCTTGACTTTAGCCACCAATCAGATAACCTCCTTCTAGTTAAGTCTACCTGCTTAAAGTCCATTTTGCGCTCCCGGTCCCTAAACTCCAGTGCTTTGAAAAACTCTGCGCCATCATCCTGAACTATAGGGGGAAGCGCTTTACAGAACATTGTCAAGTTTTCGGCAGTTTCTTCTTCCTCTCCACACGTACTGCATACTGTGTCTACCTCTTCGTATTGGCCCGATATGTCTTGGTTCGCAATACTGCCGTTCTGGCCTCAAACAGTAGAGAACTACCCCGAGTATTATCATAGATCCTTTCCTTAGCAATTTCCTGCTTAAAAGTTCGATAGATCTCTAGTGCGGACTTCTTAATCATGCCAATTCTCCACATATCGTCTCAGCTTCTTTCACCGTCTTCTTAATCGATAATTCTGTTTGGTTTGGCCCCCTGCTGTTTTCTAAGTATGCACCAGTCAATTTCTTGGTTCGCTTCCTCCATTTTGTATCGACATTCTTCATGTACAAGTAGCTGAAAACCTTCCTAGCCCAAACCTCCTCCCCCATTTCTCCCAATCGCTTCTCAAATTTTATCTTGCTGCTAGCTTCCCTGCCCTCAAATGATGTCAATCCCATATAACCCTTTACTCCCTGATTTGGTGTATTCCCGTGAGCTCCTAAAGCAAGCCTACCTATTCCACGTTGCTTAATTTCTAATCTTGCCTGAACTTCTTATCTTATGCACAAGACCGCATTGCCGAACGTCAGCCCAGGAACCATGACCCCTTTCCATATTCCTCTCACAACATCATACCTATCGTAATTCCACAGTGCCCTATTTTTCATGACTGCTGCATTCCTGTTACCTTTAGTCGTCACGTATATTTCGTGTTCCCTCAGATACTCGGTCCCATTGCTTATCCATACGCCTAGATATTTGTATTCAGTGGTGGCGCGCAATCTAGTGAGAATTACTGAAATCACCAGAGAAGCGTATACGTCAATGCCGTGGCCAGAAAAAGCGCAAACATAATACCCCTGTGACACGCGGCAACTTGAGTGCACTTTGAGCGAGTACACTTCACCGCGAGTGCCGATTGCTTTGCTGTCGCACGAGCAAGTTAAGTGTCACTCGCTGTAAAGTACACTTGCCGGTGAGTGTGTTTCCCACCCTCAATTCGCTGCCATGAAGTGTGTAGCTTAAGTACCAGTGGCTTGTACAGAAAAACACAGTTGCTTAAAATAGCGTTCATACTACCTTTAAATCGTTGTTTTTATTATAAGCCAAAAAAGCTATGTATTGAAACAAGTTAAAAATACTACCCCCCACAAAAAAAAGAAAAAGAAAAGCTAGCTACTTTCATATAAAGCTGGACTCACAGCATCTCCGTTATGTCTCTTTTGCAAGGAATTAGAATCAATAGATCATTTTTTTTTTATTCTGTCACCGATATTTCAAAGGAAAATATACCTGGTTGAACCAGTTGAGAAGCTAGGTTTAAAAATAAACGTGTCAGTAATTTTATCCTTCGGATGAATTACATTAGGTTATAGCCACAGGAATATTTGCGCTGCTGTGTGTGTGTACATAATGGCAACAAAAAAATTACCTTGTTAGTCTTTTGTTACTATTATTTCCGGCTACGAGACTACCTGAATGCGTGTCTCATAACTAACTCACTTGATGATCCTGCCGCCCGGTTCTTAGCCGAATCCCCTTTGTGGGCGAGTGCCAGCAAAGCTAAAGGCTAATCATCATCATCATCGTCATCATCATCATCACCACCACCCTAGGGCCGTTTGCAGATACGTCCGCTAGGGGTATGCGGCAGTACGTGCCATGTAATGGCTGCGTCCGTTGCGTGTTTACTTCCAGGCACACTTGCACTTGTGCAGGTAAGTCATTCTCTAGTCACCTACGATGGCGTGTGCCACTGGCGCTACTTCCGAGAAAAAAACGTGGTTTGACAATCAGACATGGGCGCAAAAATACCAAATATACGTTGCGTTACAAATCTGTCAATTGCCATTGCCATCATGGTTTTGGGAAGTTAAACCCCACATATAAAATCAATATGCCACTGCCATCATTTCCAAAGTACACTTCGCTTTCTCGTGCAGCAGAGAACCGCATTCTGTGAGCGTGAACACACTTGCTCAAAGTGCACTTAAGTCACCACGAGTGACAAGGGTATAAAAAGCTTGCCGAGCAAAGGTCCTAGAAATGTGCATGAATATATTACTTGCCGCTCGCGGGAACCGCGTCTGCGACCTTCGAATAACGCGCCCGATGCTCTATCAACTGAGCTACAGCCATGACCATACCACCATTCACATTATCGTGTGTATATATGCACTAAAACTTGGGAGTGTTAGTAAATACCGGCACTTACCTTGACAGCAAGTGTTAAACACTTCTTTCCTTCCTGATGTCTGTGTAGAAAAACTTGACTAAACTATAAGGCTAAACTTGACTAAACTCGAACGGTCAACGGGAAGGTCAGCGTTCACCTTTCGACTTCGTGTTCGCTGTTTCTGTCGTTCTTTGTTGTACTGTACAGATGAATGATCTTGTACTCTAAATATAAAACGCATCAATAAGGTGCATTTGTAAAGGTATTGTTTCGGTGAAGCTTTATTTGCGCCATCTTATCCGCTCTTTAGGTGAGGCCTCGCTCAACTCCAGGCAGTATACAAGCCTGGAGTTATAGCCAGCATTCCACATATCCACGCAACATTATCTCATTTCACTAAAATTACCATAATCAGAGTTACCGAGGTGCATCAATTTTGCTTGCTGTATTCACACTTAATTTCCTGTAAAGAGTTCTCTACACTTCCAACATCGCTGCCAGATGTGCAACGGCAGTTCAGTGACCAACGCATTCGTAGTCAGGACAAATGGCTTGTCCAAAACAGGCGCACTAATTACCCAATGAAATCACCGGTCTACAATGTCAGTTCAGTTTTCATTAAGTATTAAAAGGAAGGTATCGGTGTTTATGCTTTAACCAAGAAAGATATGAGACATCTTTTTTTTCGTTTCCTACCATTCATGACGCCCGCGTGTGAGAACAAGTACGTGAACCTAATAGACGAATGCTAAAAGTATCGTTTTCTTTCTTGATATAATTATGGTATTTATTTCTATTTTTGATTATGACATTACGTCGCGCTGTTTTACGGCTTTCTGCTTTTTTAAAGTAACTTTGTGAGAAAAGCACTGTTGTTCACAAACTTATTTATCTATATAATTTGATTACTACAATTAACCCATGTACATTTATATACTTTATTTTGTTGTACACTGCCTATAGTGCTGTCATAAAAAGCTTTCAGGCCTCTCAAGCTGTCTGCAATACGTTTTGGCCTTCGGGACCCCCAACTTATGGTAACAAGATATTGGAAATAAATGATTGATTGATTGGTATTCCATCAATTCCATCACGGAAACAACAGCGCGTAAGTACTTCGCATAAATGCGGTGTCCCTTTTTCGCTAGGTATTATTTGCGAAATTCTATGGTTGAAACAGCGTCGTGAATCCGAAACGGCATCACTGCGTATAGGCTGCAGCACGGCGCCCCGCAAGAAGCACGCACACATTTTCTGCGGTGCCTGGTAAAGCAAACTGCAGCGATCAGCGCCAGCAAAGTGTGCGTGAAAAAAACTGACATGGTATTGGTGAGGCAGTAGCGTCATCTCTTGTGTGGTACGAAAGTCAGGCGCAAGTTTCCGAAGTGTTTTCGGAACATTCGGATTTTTCAGCCACGGTGGAGCGTCTACACGACAACCAGCGAAAGCCATGATGCGGTGATTAAACGAAAACTTGCTTGACGACAACGTGTCAGCCGTGCTTCATTGTCGTTGTGTCCCTCAATGTTCTTCGCGCACGGCAACTGAAGTACGATTGATTTTAACGCGACAGCATTAGAGAGCTCATTTCGCAGAAATTCCTCCATCGGGGTCGGCACCGTTGGTTGTGAGCAAAAAATCGTCCGTGAGCAAAAAAATGGAGAAAGAAGCAAATAAAATAAACTTTAGGTCCCATTGATAATCAATCCCTGGCCATTCGCGTGGCAGGGAGGTTTTCTACCCCAAAGCCACGACGTTACTTGCAGCTGTTTAGGGAGAAAACACTACTAAATGCCATGTAGTGAATGGAGCCTCGTTAAAGGGGCCATGAAACACTTTTTCAGGTAACCATAGAGTGAATTCACTGGAAGAGCCTATTGCCTCACGAATTCAACACCGCAAAAATTTTAAGAATCCGTCCAGTGCGAGTGGAGTAACAAAGGTTTGTCGCATGCTGCAATTGCATTCTCTCTTCTCTCGTCCCGACTAAAGCGCTGGAAGGTGAGTAGGGAGGGATAGCAGGGCCACAGAAAAACGTCACGCACGCTTCGTGACCTTGCGCATTTTTCTTTTTTTTTTCCTTAGAATGCACGGCTTATTCAGTGTGATCGCGCGTGCATGGATGGATGGATGGATGGATGGATGGATGGATGGATGGATGGATGGATGGATGGATGGATGGATGGATGGATGGATGGATGGATGGATGGATGGATGGATGGATGGACGGACGGACGGACGGACGGACGGATCGGGCAGTGGCTAGCGCCACCAAGCCGTAATACTTGATGAACCAAAAACTATATTTATTTTTTTTCTTTAAAAAGTGAGTTTGAGGACTCGTATTTGCAGTGAAGGGTTTAATTTTCACCCGTGCCTTGACTTTAGCCACCAATCAGATAACCTCCTTCTAGTTAAGTCTACCTGCTTAAAGTCCATTTTGCGCTCCCGGTCCCTAAACTCCAGTGCTTTGAAAAACTCTGCGCCATCATCCTGAACTATAGGGGGAAGCGCTTTACAGAACATTGTCAAGTTTTCGGCAGTTTCTTCTTCCTCTCCACACGTACTGCATACTGTGTCTACCTCTTCGTATTGGCCCGATATGTCTTGGTTCGCAATACTGCCGTTCTGGCCTCAAACAGTAGAGAACTACCCCGAGTATTATCATAGATCCTTTCCTTAGCAATTTCCTGCTTAAAAGTTCGATAGATCTCTAGTGCGGACTTCTTAATCATGCCAATTCTCCACATATCGTCTCAGCTTCTTTCACCGTCTTCTTAATCGATAATTCTGTTTGGTTTGGCCCCCTGCTGTTTTCTAAGTATGCACCAGTCAATTTCTTGGTTCGCTTCCTCCATTTTGTATCGACATTCTTCATGTACAAGTAGCTGAAAACCTTCCTAGCCCAAACCTCCTCCCCCATTTCTCCCAATCGCTTCTCAAATTTTATCTTGCTGCTAGCTTCCCTGCCCTCAAATGATGTCAATCCCATATAACCCTTTACTCCCTGATTTGGTGTATTCCCGTGAGCTCCTAAAGCAAGCCTACCTATTCCACGTTGCTTAATTTCTAATCTTGCCTGAACTTCTTATCTTATGCACAAGACCGCATTGCCGAACGTCAGCCCAGGAACCATGACCCCTTTCCATATTCCTCTCACAACATCATACCTATCGTAATTCCACAGTGCCCTATTTTTCATGACTGCTGCATTCCTGTTACCTTTAGTCGTCACGTATATTTCGTGTTCCCTCAGATACTCGGTCCCATTGCTTATCCATACGCCTAGATATTTGTATTCAGTGGTGGCGCGCAATCTAGTGAGCATTACTGAAATCACCAGAGAAGCGTACACGTCAATGCCGTGGCCAGAAAAAGCGCAAACATAATACCCCTGTGACACGCGGCAACTTGAGTGCACTTTGAGCGAGTACACTTCACCGCGAGTGCCGATTGCTTTGCTGTCGCACGAGCAAGTTAAGTGTCACTCGCTGTAAAGTACACTTGCCGGTGAGTGTGTTTCCCACCCTCAATTCGCTGCCATGAAGTGTGTAGCTTAAGTACCAGTGGCTTGTACAGAAAAACACAGTTGCTTAAAATAGCGTTCATACTACCTTTAAATCGTTGTTTTTATTATAAGCCAAAAAAGCTATGTATTGAAACAAGTTAAAAATACTACCCCCCACAAAAAAAGAAAAAGAAAAGCTAGCTACTTTCATATAAAGCTGGACTCACAGCATCTCCGTTATGTCTCTTTTGCAAGGAATTAGAATCAATAGATCATTTTTTTTATTCTGTCACCGATATTTCAAAGGAAAATATACCTGGTTGAACCAGTTGAGAAGCTAGGTTTAAAAATAAACGTGTCAGTAATTTTATCCTTCGGATGAATTACATTAGGTTATAGCCACAGGAATATTTGCGCTGCTGTGTGTGTGTACATAATGGCAACAAAAAAATTACCTTGTTAGTCTTTTGTTACTATTATTTCCGGCTACGAGACTACCTGAATGCGTGTCTCATAACTAACTCACTTGATGATCCTGCCGCCCGGTTCTTAGCCGAATCCCCTTTGTGGGCGAGTGCCAGCAAAGCTAAAGGCTAATCATCATCATCATCGTCATCATCATCATCACCACCACCCTAGGGCCGTTTGCAGATACGTCCGCTAGGGGTATGCGGCAGTACGTGCCATGTAATGGCTGCGTCCGTTGCGTGTTTACTTCCAGGCACACTTGCACTTGTGCAGGTAAGTCATTCTCTAGTCACCTACGATGGCGTGTGCCACTGGCGCTACTTCCGAGAAAAAAACGTGGTTTGACAATCAGACATGGGCGCAAAAATACCAAATATACGTTGCGTTACAAATCTGTCAATTGCCATTGCCATCATGGTTTTGGGAAGTTAAACCCCACATATAAAATCAATATGCCACTGCCATCATTTCCAAAGTACACTTCGCTTTCTCGTGCAGCAGAGAACCGCATTCTGTGAGCGTGAACACACTTGCTCAAAGTGCACTTAAGTCACCACGAGTGACAAGGGTATAAAAAGCTTGCCGAGCAAAGGTCCTAGAAATGTGCATGAATATATTACTTGCCGCTCGCGGGAACCGCGTCTGCGACCTTCGAATAACGCGCCCGATGCTCTATCAACTGAGCTACAGCCATGACCATACCACCATTCACATTATCGTGTGTATATATGCACTAAAACTTGGGAGTGTTAGTAAATACCGGCACTTACCTTGACAGCAAGTGTTAAACACTTCTTTCCTTCCTGATGTCTGTGTAGAAAAACTTGACTAAACTATAAGGCTAAACTTGACTAAACTCGAACGGTCAACGGGAAGGTCAGCGTTCACCTTTCGACTTCGTGTTCGCTGTTTCTGTCGTTCTTTGTTGTACTGTACAGATGAATGATCTTGTACTCTAAATATAAAACGCATCAATAAGGTGCATTTGTAAAGGTATTGTTTCGGTGAAGCTTTATTTGCGCCATCTTATCCGCTCTTTAGGTGAGGCCTCGCTCAACTCCAGGCAGTATACAAGCCTGGAGTTATAGCCAGCATTCCACATATCCACGCAACATTATCTCATTTCACTAAAATTACCATAATCAGAGTTACCGAGGTGCATCAATTTTGCTTGCTGTATTCACACTTAATTTCCTGTAAAGAGTTCTCTACACTTCCAACATCGCTGCCAGATGTGCAACGGCAGTTCAGTGACCAACGCATTCGTAGTCAGGACAAATGGCTTGTCCAAAACAGGCGCACTAATTACCCAATGAAATCACCGGTCTACAATGTCAGTTCAGTTTTCATTAAGTATTAAAAGGAAGGTATCGGTGTTTATGCTTTAACCAAGAAAGATATGAGACATCTTTTTTTCGTTTCCTACCATTCATGACGCCCGCGTGTGAGAACAAGTACGTGAACCTAATAGACGAATGCTAAAAGTATCGTTTTCTTTCTTGATATAATTATGGTATTTATTTCTATTTTTGATTATGACATTACGTCGCGCTGTTTTACGGCTTTCTGCTTTTTTAAAGTAACTTTGTGAGAAAAGCACTGTTGTTCACAAACTTATTTATCTATATAATTTGATTACTACAATTAACCCATGTACATTTATATACTTTATTTTGTTGTACACTGCCTATAGTGCTGTCATAAAAAGCTTTCAGGCCTCTCAAGCTGTCTGCAATACGTTTTGGCCTTCGGGACCCCCAACTTATGGTAACAAGATATTGGAAATAAATGATTGATTGATTGGTATTCCATCAATTCCATCACGGAAACAACAGCGCGTAAGTACTTCGCATAAATGCGGTGTCCCTTTTTCGCTAGGTATTATTTGCGAAATTCTATGGTTGAAACAGCGTCGTGAATCCGAAACGGCATCACTGCGTATAGGCTGCAGCACGGCGCCCCGCAAGAAGCATGCACACATTTTCTGCGGTGCCTGGTAAAGCAAACTGCAGCGATCAGCGCCAGCAAAGTGTGCGTGAAAAAAACTGACATGGTATTGGTGAGGCAGTAGCGTCATCTCTTGTGTGGTACGAAAGTCAGGCGCAAGTTTCCGAAGTGTTTTCGGAACATTCGGATTTTTCAGCCACGGTGGAGCGTCTACACGACAACCAGCGAAAGCCATGATGCGGTGATTAAACGAAAACTTGCTTGACGACAACGTGTCAGCCGTGCTTCATTGTCGTTGTGTCCCTCAATGTTCTTCGCGCACGGCAACTGAAGTACGATTGATTTTAACGCGACAGCATTAGAGAGCTCATTTCGCAGAAATTCCTCCATCGGGGTCGGCACCGTTGGTTGTGAGCAAAAAATCGTCCGTGAGCAAAAAAATGGAGAAAGAAGCAAATAAAATAAACTTTAGGTCCCATTGATAATCAATCCCTGGCCATTCGCGTGGCAGGGAGGTTATCTACCCCAAAGCCACGACGTTACTTGCAGCTGTTTAGGGAGAAAACACTACTAAATGCCATGTAGTGAATGGAGCCTCGTTAAAGGGGCCATGAAACACTTTTTCAGGTAACCATAGAGTGAATTCACTGGAAGAGCCTATTGCCTCACGAATTCAACACCGCAAAAATTTTAAGAATCCATCCAGTGCGAGTGGAGTAACAAAGGTTTGTCGCATGCTGCAATTGCATTCTCTCTTCTCTCGTCCCGACTAAAGCGCTGGAAGGTGAGTAGGGAGGGATAGCAGGGCCACAGAAAAACGTCACGCACGCTTCGTGACCTTGCGCATTTTTCTTTTTTTTTCCTTAGAATGCACGGCTTATTCAGTGTGATCGCGCGTGCATGGATGGATGGATGGATGGATGGATGGATGGATGGATGGATGGATGGATGGATGGATGGATGGATGGATGGATGGATGGATGGATGGATGGATGGATGGATGGATGGATGGATGGATGGATGGATGGATGGATGGATGTACCCTTTAGATCGGGCGGTGGCTAACGCCACCTATCCGTAATACTTAGTGAACTAACCAATAGATTTATCTTTTTTTTCCTTTAAATAGTGATGTTGAGGATTCGTACTTTGCAGTGAAGGGTTTAATTTTCACTTGTGCCTTGACTTTAACCACCAATTCGATAACCTCCTTCTAGTTAGGAATAGGTAGGCTTGCTTTAGGTAACCTCCTTTTCTCGCCATCCCTAGTTTGTATGTTTGTATGTGCAAACTGAAATAAAGATTTTTGAGATTTTGAGATTTTAGTTAAGTCTACCCGCTTAAAGCCTATTTTGCCCTCCCTGTCCCTAAACCCCAGTGCTTTGAAAAACTCAGCGCCATCATCCTGAACTATAGGGTGAAGCCCTTTACAGAACATTATCAAGTGTTCAGCAGTTTCTTCTTCCTTTCCACACGCAGTGTATACTGTGTCTTGGTTCGCAATACTCCCGTCCTGACCTCTAACAGTAGAGAACTACTCCGAGTATTATCATAGATCCTTTCCTTGGCGATTTCCTGCTTAAACATTCGATAGATCTCTAGTGCGGACTTCTTAATCATGCCGATTCTCCACATGTCAGTCTCCGTTTCCTTCACTTTCTTCTTAACCGATAGTTATTTTTGGTTTGGCCACCTGCTGTTTTCTAAGTATTTACCAGTCAATTTTCTGGTTCGCTTCCTCCATTTTGTATCGACATTCTTCATGTACAAGTAGCTGAAAACCTTCCTAGCCCAACGCTCTTCCCCCATTTCTCTCAATCGCTTCTCAAATTTTATCTTGCTGCTAGCTTTCCCGCTTTCAAATGTTGTTCATCCCATATCACCTTGTACTCCCTGATTTGGTGTATTCCCGTGAGCTCCTGAAGCAAGCCTACCTATTCCACGTTGCTTAATTTCTAATCTTGCTTGAACTTCTGATCTCATGCACAAGACCGCATTGCCGAACGTCAGACCAGAAACCATGACCCCTTTCCATATTCCTCTCACAACATCATACATATTATAATTCCACAGTGCCCCTTTTTTTCATGATTGCTGCATTCCTGTTACCTTTAGTCGTCACGTATATTTCGTGTTCCCTTAGGTACTTGGTCCCATTGCTTATCCATTCGCCCAGATATTTGTATTTATCCGTTATCTCTAACGCGATCTCCAGTATTCTAACCTCACCACCTTCATTACAATTAAAAATCATGACTGCTGATTTTTCCTTACTGAATCTGAAATCTAACCTATCTCCCTCATTACCGCAGATCTCCATCAATCTCTGTGTGTATTCCTTGTTGTCGGCCATTAGCACTATATCATCTGCGTACATCAATGCTGGTAGTGCTCGTTCAATGAGTTTTCCTTGTTTGAAGAAAGAGAGGTTGAAGCCAAGTCCACTTCCCTCTAATTTGGCCTCTAATCCTTGCAGGTACATCATGAATAATAAGGGTGACAGGGGACACCCCTGCCTAAGCCCCCGTTTTACCTCTGCAGGCTTGGATACCTGTTTTTCCCACTTTATAACTACCTTGTTACATTTATATATATCCTTTAAAAGATTAGTGACTACATGTTCTACGCCTAGTGTGTCCAGTATTCCCCACAATTCCTTTTGAATCACGTTATCGTACGCTCCCTTGATATCCAAAAATGCTAGCCACAGGGGCCTGTGTTCCTTTTCAGCTATTTCAATGCACTGCAGTGAGAACAGATTGTCTTCCAACCTCCTGTGTTTCCGAAACCCATTCTGCAGTTCCCCCAGCACCCCCCCATCCTCTATCCATCCCTGCAGGTTTTCCTTTATAATCTGCATCGCCAGCCTGTAGGCCACTGATGTCACTGTTATAGGACGGTAGTTTTTTATGTCAGCTTTGTCCCCCTTTCCTTAATAGATCATTCTCATCCTGTTAAGTTTCCATCCATCGGGAACTTCACCATCGATTATTAGTTTGCTCACTGCCTCTCTCAAAACCTGCTTAGACTTCGGACCTAATGTCTTTATCAGCATAATTGGAATGCCATCTGGGCCTGTTGATGTACTACTAGGAACCCTTTGCACGCGTGGACAAGTAGCGGCCTCACGCGGCGATCTCTGTTACGAGTGAGCGCGCCATGTTCCAATCAGCCAATGGCTCGTAGATGGGTCGTTGACGTGTGATTTTTGGGCATATAGCACGATTTGTCGAGAGAAGAAACAGTAATATTCAGCTGACTTTGATAATTTATTGTTAATTCCAGGCCACACATGGCGCTATAATATTTGGCTCGCGTGTTGTCGCTACCGATCGGCAGCGTTTTCTGACCATGCTCAAAAAGTGCTGCAGGACCCCTTTAACGAATTTTGTTCGAAAGGTGTCACGACGAAAACGAGCCCATTCGGAGATATGTAGGCGCATTTGAGAGGCCATCAAACTACGACGAAAAAGGCCGGGATAATGCAGCCATCGCCACTAAAAACACGCAGGAACTTTCAAACAGCTCTAAAAATGAACAACTATGTCCATCTAGGAGAGGACATATCATGTCTTTCCAGAATCATTGATCAAGCAAACAGCAAACGAGAGATAACGTGCTACCATCTGCGAGGCATTGTGAGACTCTTTATGACCTCCAAGATGGCGAGCACGCTGGCGTGACTCTTTGAAGCCACGCGACTCTTCGTTTAGATAAAAAAAACCTGTATGTTCCATGCGCGCGCGCGTGCGTGCGTGCGTCCGTGTGTGTGTCCGTCCGTGTGTGAGTGTATGTGTGTGTGTGTGTGTGTATGTGTTTGTGCGGGTGTGTGTGTGTGTGTGTGTGTCTGTGTGTGTGTGGGCGTGCGTGCGTGTGTGTGTGTGTGTGTGTGTAACAAAACATATTAGTAACTATGCACTTAGCGGTGGAAAGGCGCACTAGGGGCCAGATTCGGACACGTTTTTCACACCGATTTTAGCTGTTTGGCATTATTCCAGATGTCGCAATTCAGCTGCAGAACTTTCAGCTTCTATACATGGTCTCCACGTGACCTACGCTTAGCGGCGCGTGCAGTGGCGGCCATGATGGTGCAGTATGTGCGCAGCCATCGTTGTGCGTACTGCTGAAGGGTTGTGCGTAGAGCTAAAGGGCCCCCAATTTTTTTTGTGCAAGGTTGTGGACCCCTTCAGCTTTAATAATACTAGAAACAGTACAAATAATACAAGAGAAATTGCATGTGCTGCGGGCTGCAAGGCTCAAACTGCACCATGAAAGGCGTCATAAGCGTGCTTGGCTTTCTTTTCGACTGGCCACGGAAAAAGCAAACAAAGGGCTATCAAACTGTGCATCACGAAACTCGTCAACATTGTGGTAACCAGCGTGTACTTGAAATCAGCTGCCTTCTGGGACGGAACAGAATTGCTTGGATTCTATTTACGAAAACCACGAATGACAAGACACGCAGTAGCGAAGACCTCGAGATTCATTTTAACAACATGGGGTTCCCTAAAGCACACTTATATCTAAGCACAGATTTGCATTTTGTGCCTTATTGAAGTTCCGCCAGCATGGCCGGCAATCGAGCTTACCGAATTCAGCAGCATGCCACTTACTACCACGGTGGGTAATCCTGAGTCAAACACACCAGCCATAGTACCCTAGCGTATAAGGCACTCGGCTGCAGACCCGCAGGTCACGGGATCGAATCTCGGCCGCCTTTTGGATTGAGGTGAAAAAACTTGAGGACTGTGTGCTAAAATTAGGCTGCACGTTAAAGTACCCCAGTTGGTCGAAATTTCCCGAGCCCTTCACTACAGCGTCTCTTATAGTCATAAGACGCTTTTGGGACGTTCACCCCAACTATTATGAATATTATTCCTCGTGCAAACAATCGATTGCTCTTTTTTTGTTATGCTTTGACGAGCGCGAAACACTTGACAAAACAGCTCGCCGCAACTGACACATGATAGAAGCAGCTAGGCAGAGCCGCTGCCGTCCACGATCGAGCGCAAGCCTGTCTAGGACGCTCAAATTTTAGTAACAGATTCGGCAGCCCAGTAATATAGAACATCACTGAACTGGCCGCAGATCCCGCGTGCCGAACGTCGAATGCAGTAAAGAATTATACCCTCATACCGCATGCCCCTCGTTTTATGTACTCAATCATGAGCTGCTTCCTTGACAGAAATTTAAGTGCCCTGGAAAATTATCCCATCCGCAAGCGGCGGCAACCATGTAGTCAGAACACCTGCGATGAAGGCTCCATGCATGCAGGAAATCAACGCAACGGCAGCCATTTTGGTTAGAAAGGAACATAGGAGGAAAGAACGGCAGCGAGTTTAACCAGCCTATTGGCAGACGGTTTGCTACCCTGCGCATGGGAGGGTGATGGGGGAGATGAAAGATAAAGAACAGAGCGGGAAGAGAGATGAATACAGCACACTCGGCAGCACACGCGCGCACAATCAGTCATAGTCCAGTCTTGTCTTTCGCGGTGTGTGACATTGCTGTTACAGCCACTTGTTCAAGTCCGTGTCACGTAGGAATTTCAACAGAGCTTTTGTCGCCTGCTGTTGCAATGTCTTCTCTCGGGCACTTGACAGAATAGTGTCCACAGACATTTGGCTGTTGTCGATGCGCGCAAAAACGGACGCCAGTGACTGTCTCTGGATGTCATACAACGGACAGTTGCACAGGATGTAGTGTAGCGTCTCTTTGCAATGACAGGCATCACAGAGAGCGTTGTCAGCCATTCCTATGACGAAGGAATGAGATTTTGTAAATGCCACTCCTAGCCATAAGCGATGAAGAAGGGTGGCTTCTCTTCGGTCGAGCCCAGTGGGCATGTGGAGAGCCATCAAAGAATACAGGTGGTGTTGACGATTCGTCTCGTTGCTCGGTGGGCATCATAGTGAAAACGTGATTTCACGCGCAAGTCGTCGAAGATTACTGGCAGCATCGGTCTGCGAAAGTGGTATGGCTTCTTCTCGTGTTCCTTCAAGAGCTTCCCGCGTGGCAGTATCGGCATGCTCGTTCCCTACGACGCCGCAGTGACTTAGCAGCCAGTTACTGTATATGCTAGCATATACAATAACTCTAACTTTAGTTTTGTTGTGGTGCCCCTATAGTCGCTGAGAGTTGCGAATAGCGCTGCGTTATGATGCAGAGTTTTGCGTAGGCAGTCGTCACTGCAGAAGAAAGGAGCTGTGGGCATCGCCTGTAGTTACTACTCACAGGTAGATGTGCTACCTTGATGCGGAAGAGACACAATACACAAAGCACTTATGGTTGTCCTAACGCAGTCAAGGTTATCTCGCCAATGGCACTTTGCCAAGGTTTCTGCCAACTACTGTAATAAAAATTGGGGACCCCTAAGCTTCGACCTTAAGTGCTGAACATCATAAAAATATTCTATTTTATATATATGCACGCACACGCTCACACACACACACACAGACACACACACTCTCTCTCTCTGTTCTCTCTGCGTTCGTACGTGCTGAGTTCACTTACAGCACACGCATGCGACTCACGCATGAAAAGCGGAGCATTCATCACAATCGTGCCAATAGTCCGCTGGCGTGAGGGAACAACTACGCGGAAATTTGTTTTTTTTTTGAAATATTAATGAACCATTTTCGAGTACGTCAGAGAATGCGCGCACAAGTACTATGCGTAATCAAGATGCATGCGCTTCGCGTTTGTGAGGGAACACTCAGGTAGAGTGAGCACGCCGCCTCTAGGAAATGGCGGGAAAAGCGCGGCGCACCATGGCAACACCTCGAACAGACGGTGCGTCCGCACCACATGGCTGTCTCGTTCGGAAGAGGCGGCAACAAGAGTAGAATGCCACTGTTTAATCGGGGCGTGTTCATATCGCTTTACCAATATATAGCGCACTTACGTTTCTCAATCTAGACCTAAACCATGGCACAGAGAAAGTCAAAGTGCGAAAGCCATATGGGTCATATCTCTATTTGCATATACATCAAATGGCTAGTTGCCATCCCACATTAAACACAGGTCACTCGTGGTGATTTTATCGCAGACGAACTTCACGGCACTACTGAAATTGTATCTGCAAGCCTTTAAGCACTATCGCTGGGGAAGGGACTCTGATGCCTGAGTATACCGAAGCCGCAGTAACGATGACCCATGCCGGTGAGGACGCAGTTTGCGACTCCACGCAAATGTTCTTCTGTTTTGGTCACTAAGATAGCTCCAGCAGCTAAAGCTGCAAGATTTTCACTAGTAGTACCTCCTTCATTCGCAATGACAAACTTTTAGTGCCCTTCCACTATAGTATAAGTGACCCTGACTTTTCATCACATTGTGTTGCGTCTGTAGCAATAACAACGTTTGTTTTAGTACTGCGCAGGTGACTTGTATTAAACCACCTAAAATATTATGGAAAATTAATCTGACGTTATTAGAAAAAATATTGTCAAATTGAATTTTCTCAGGCTATGAATTATCACGAGTCGGGATGATATCACATATACGTACGTTGAGAGGCTCCAGTAAATTTTGCACAAATATATTTTGTGGGTTGCGAAATCACGGCCATCTAGCACCAACAAATGATTCCGGGGTGGAAATAAAGGCTGTTTGTGATTGTCGTAATATTGACCCATATATTCATAAGAATGACTGAACAGTCAGGAGGCGAATTCTGCAGGAAAATGAAAAGACCCTTGATTCGAGGCAGGACACTTTATTATTTTGGAATTTGGTTGTGTACTTTTCTTTGGAGTCCCAGCTTACACGTTACGGCCTCTATTTCTTTTGGAAAGAGAAGCTTCGCGCTTATGCCTTGTCCTGCCTAAAACTGTTTCTAACAATGTGTTGTATCTCGAATCGAGGGTCCTTTCTCTTCCCTCCTGGTGTTGTTGTTGTTGTTGTTGTTGTTGTTGTTGTTGTTGTTGTTGTTTTCCTCTGCAAATGGCTCGTACCCAAAGGTGGAGATTGGCCGATTATAAGGTGAATTTGCCCAATACTTTCAGCATTGCTTCATTCCTAATAAACATTTGTTATTTAATTAATATTTGAAGTGCCAATTGCAAGTTTGCAGAAAAAGAAATAAAGGAAAAATAGTGAGACCATAATTTAGCAAGAAAATTGTTTAGTCGCAGTGATGTATTACCCAGACTTTGAGCTGCTTCTTTGCCCTCGGTGACACATATTCGTGCCTTTGCGCGATTTGATGATGATGGTAATGGTGATGGCCTCTATTTATTTATTTATTCAAGAATGACCCCGCATTGCCATAGGACAGGGTGGGAGTGTGGGCTAAGGTTGAGGCATAGGTAGAAATATTTCTTGATTTGCACTACATACTTCTTTTTCAGAGAGGTTCATCCATTCTGCTACAAACTTAAGAAAAAAGAATTAGCGAACCTGTATGCCATGAGCCGGTGTTAACAAATTATGAGTTTTTGATCATTCCTTTTAGAGAGAACAAACGTACCTTCAAGTAAGTTTTGCCTGGTAGTGCAAACTTTGCAAAATGTCTGAAAAACAATTTCAGTTTTACTTTTTGTCCACAATAATTTCCAAATAATAATGAAAAGCTTACACTCATCCTGGTCAATCGAACAAGAAACAAATAATTTATAGATAAAAGTGGTGGTATAAGAATTGTATAACTACTAAGGTATAGAATAGCTGGAACGAAAACAAAATTCACAGCATATTCACGGAGTGAATGATAATGAGCGGGGTGAAGCATCCATGCGTCTGTCCATCCGTGCGTCTATCCGTCCTTACTTCCGTGTGTTCGTCCGTGCGTGCGTCCGTCTGTGCGTCCGTCCGTTCATTAAAGCGCAACCGTCCGTGCGTCCATCTAGTGAACACTCCAAGTACCGCCATCTCCAGTCTTTTCATCGCATACTCATTACATACAAGTACTGCCATCCAGCCGACATCCTAAAAACTAAACGAGAGGTGACTGTTATGATGACACGGGACGTCATACCTGCGTTAGGAGCTTCACCCCTAAAATGCTGCTAATTTAGAAATCTGAAAAGAAAACTACCCTCACTGTCTTAAAATATTACTGCAGCGCAACAGACGTTGCGGTGGCAAATGCCTAAAGAGGAAGCTAACAAGATAGTACGTTAGAAAATATATAATCCAACTTAATTGTAATAGACAGCGCTTTAAGAATGTTTTCCGCAGTATACTGAGGCGGGGGCAGGAAAACAATTACCGTTGAAATATTTCGTCCTTGTTACAAAACGAGCAAGGTGTGCGGAAGCTCATAAAAAGTCAGACACACTATCGCATATGAAAGTTCAATTTTGGTAAGCGACAGCGTAGTTTTGTGAAAAAGAATTTTTTTTCTTTCGAGTGTGATTTCTCGCCTTTCTTTGCTTGAAAAATAAAGTTAGAGTGTCACAGTGTAGTAGTAGTGGATCATTCAGTATACCTACAATCTTTATTACAAGCTCCTCGAAAGAAATGTGACTGTCGTCTATAAAGAGGAGGCGCCTACACGAATTAGTTTCCTGCTAGGGTGAGATGGCCTCTGGAGTGGCGGGAGAGATTGAATACCCACCGCAAATTCTTCACTGTACGGTTGATAGAGCTGATTGACAGCACTTCAAAACTGTTAGAAGTATCTTGTTGTATGACTTATCTGCGTTAAGCGCTGAGGCTTCTGCTGAGTATTTCCCAGCTTTCCTTATTGACGTTTCGTCTAAATGTATTCCTGAAGCAAATGGTCTGGTTTGCAAACGAAGTGCTCCGCGGTGAAATGATGAATACAGAAAAGCACGCCAAAAGTAAAACAGAGAAAGAAGGCTACTCAGCGATTCCCTGATAGTGGATAATCTTATGGTCTTCAAAGATGTAAAATCGCAAGGAGGGAGGACGCGCTGGCAGTGTGGCATGGAGAGTTCAAGTAAGTTTCTAACAGGGATCAACTCGCATTCAGACGGGGCTAAAGTCTTGCATATTTTGAACAAGCAGCGCACAGAAGAATACAAAAACGAACAGACAGAAAGGACGCAAATACAAGCGCTGTACTGCAACTATTTGGGTCGTTTCTGTGTGCGTGTTTTAGGCGTGAAGCTCTTAAAGCCGTGGGTCTGCACACACTTGTCTCTCTGTCATGGTACGTGACCGCCTACTTGTATGAATCACTCAGCAGGTGGTTCTAGTGTGGTGTGGACAGACAGAGAGACGGACGGAAGGACGGACGGACGGATGGGTGGATGATTTACGGTTTACCGACAAAACCCTATGATGCTTCGCCCTACTCTTCATCATTCACTTCGTGGATATGCTGTGATTTGTTGCATCCGTGCGCTGCTTCATGGCTGCTCCATGGCGCTGTATCCACGGCTGACTGTGATGGAGTGCGTGGAATTGAAAGTGATTGGAGTGCGCGGAATTTGAAACGGATTGAGTGAGCGGAATTTGAAGTGGCCTCCGTGAACCCAGTTGGAACTCGGCAGCGAGGAAGAATCTGATACGGATGTGAACCAACAAACGATAAATGATAGAAGCGCCTGTTCAACGCAGCGATTGTTCGAAGCACGCCCGAGACAGAAAGAGGAAGAAGAATCGCACCAGCGGCCAGATGATGTGCATTTACTGTAATCAAGAGGAAACAATTGGTCATTTTTTATTATATTGTCGCCTTTTCTATTTATTCTGGCAAACCATACTAGCACCATCTATTCAAAAACTGGGCTTGCAATCATCAGAACCTGCTCTTCGTTCATTTGGAGCCTCTGCACTGGGTTTCAGCCACAGTGATGTTTTATTCGCCGTTCAGGAATATATCACTGCGACTAAACAATTTTTTTGCTAAATTGTGGTCTCACTATTTTTCTTTTCCTTTATTTTTTTCAAATTTGCAATTGGCACTTCAAATTCTAATTAAGTAACGAAAGCTTTTAAGGAATGAAGCAATGCAAAAAGTGTGCGGGAATGTGTGTCCTGTGCACTGAAAGCGCGCTCCCATACATGACGCACCGATTCACCGTGCCTGGCCCATGTATGGAAACACGTGGTACTGACGTCACAGTTGCTACCTAAACCACTGCGAAATACACGGCGGGCTTTTCTTGCTTGCCTATCGCCTGGACTGCCATGGCCTCCTTTCTTTCACCGATCACCGACGGATAGCGGCGGGCGCCGCTACGACATGGTGTCAGAAGTTATGTGGTCCGCTCACCTTTAACGCCATCAGGAAAAAAAGTTATTGAGACGTCGGCAAAAACAAAGGCTGCAATGGCCACTGCACCACCACCACCTCCACCGGGCCTTCAACAACCACCGCGGCTGGACTTTGACACTACCTCAAAGTGGCCGGCATGGATACACTTCGACGAGTATCGATATACGTCGGGCCTGAATGAGCGCTCGAAGGAGGCGCAAGTGCGCACTCTGCTGTACACCATGGGGTGGCAAGCAAGGGACATCTTCGTTACCTTCAATCTCTCTGCAGAAGGTTCGAAGAAGTATGAGCTGGTCAAAAAGAAGTTCGACGAGCACTTCATCAAGGAGATGAACGTTGTGTACGATAGCGCTTCCTTCCACAAGCGGCACCAGATGCCGGGCGAGTCTATTGACCAGTTCATGACGGCTCTACACATCTTGGCGGAAAAATGTGACTTCGGAGAATTCAAGCAGCACCTCATCCGAGACCAGTTCGCCGTTGGCCTGCGGGACGAAAAACTTTCCTAGTCGCTCCAAATGGACCCGAAGCTATCTCTCGCGACATCTCTAGCGAAGGCCCGCCTGAAAGAGACAGATCAGCGGCAACAAGCAGAGCTTCGCAACTCCAACGAGGTTCGCGACAGCACTCAGTCCAATCCATGTGAAGAAGTTGCAACGTCGACGCAGTGGGTCGCCACACGAAACCGCATCGCAGTGAGAACACCCGGCCGCCAGCAGTTCGTTATGAAAGACAGTGAATCTTCTACGGTGGCCAATCCCACCCTAGGACAGACTGTCCAGCTAGAGCACGGAAGTGCTTCAACTTCGGCATGAAGGGATATTTTAGAAAGGTTTGCCTCAAAGGGACTTCTCCAAGCAACAAGCGAAAGGTACGTGTGTCGTCCGTACGAAAAGACGCTGGGGAAATTTTTTTAGGTGCAGTGGAGGCGCCTGGCGTCAAGGCGCGTTACGTTCAGGTATTGGTTAATGCAGTGCCTGTTTTCGCAAAGGTTGACTCGGGGACAGAAGTGTTCGTAATTCCACCATCATTTCTGGACTTCCCACGAGCTTAGAAAAGGCCGACGACATCTTGACAGGCGCTTGCGGTGCCCGACTAAATGGCCTAGGAAAGTTTCAGGCAGATATAGTTTGGAAAAGACAAACTTCTCAGCAAACATGTTATGTCGTCAGTCCTTTGCGCCATGTACTGCAAGGGTTGCTAGCTCTGGAAGCATTAGAAGTTATGAAGTTCGCTGGCTCTGTCGCTGAGAAAAAGTCTGACTACGAGGTTTTGTGCCCTCAGGTTTTTGAAGACTTAGGCTGTATGCCCGGGGCGTGTACAATCAGTCTAAAGCCAGACGCAGTTGCATTTGCAGTAAGCGCACCACGCAGAATTCCTATACCGCTTCGGGAACCTGTGAAGCGGGAACTGGATAAGACGGAACAAAGGGGCGTTATTCGGGCAGTCGAAGAGACAACTGAATGGTGTGCCGGCGTTGTTCCCGTACAAATTCCCTCTGGAGACTTAAGCCTGTTTCACATGCGAGCGAACGAGCGGCGGTGGTCGCGGCGATGAGCGGCGGGAAGACGCGCGAACGCACGTTCGTTTCACATGCGCCGCTGCTACCGCTGCTGTTGCGCGACGCCCGCCGCTCTAGCCGGCAGTGTTGTCCGCGGAAGACGCCGGTCAGCCGCTGTTTTCAGTAGTATCTGAAAGCCGTGCTCTCCTCCAAGGAGGAGGAAGAAACTTTATTCAGAAAAAAAATTGAGATGCAGGCAGTTTGGTCGGGCCCTCAGTCCAGGGCTCCGCTGGCACGAGCGGCTCGCTGGACCTGGTCAAGCAAAGCTATTTGGCTCTGCTTGTCCTCGTCCGCAAGCCATGCCTCCCACTGCCTGTGAAACATGTGTGGTTGCTTCGTGATGTGTGGGCTGTCGATGTGTGTGGGCCTCTGGGTGCACTCCCATGTTATGTGGCTGAGTGTTGGTACTTGTGAACACCACGGACAGGTGTCTTTATATCTTGCGGGATATATTCTACTTAGATGGTACAAATTGGGAAAGCTATTGGTTTGTATGCGTCTTCAATCCCTGCTTTGTTGGCTATCCAAGTCCTTATGTGGAAGCCCATATTCCTTTCGTTGCTTCCTTTGTTGGAGGAGGATGTCACGCGAATTGAAAAGAGGTTCAACGTCGTGGCCTGCCGTCGCTCGGTTGGTGATGCCTCGAGCTATACGGTCTGCCATGACGTTCCCCTCCAAACCTTCGTGAGCAGGACACCATATAATGTGATGGTCTCCTGTTATGGGTTTATTTCAAAATTTATACGCTATTTTAGGTAGCGTTCCTCGGAGAAACATTCGGCATGCCGCCTGTGAATCGGAGAGCACAACCACTGATTCTCCCCTGATTTCTGCGTTGGATATGGCTATGGCTATTGCTGCCGCCTCTGCCACTCGAGTGAAACAAGTTTTAACCGACGCCATTGTGGTGTGATTTTGTGCTACAATAGACCATATGCGAAATTGCTTTGTGCTCTGGCAACACTGTGCACTTCGACCCCGCCGCCATTTTAATGTGGGCGAGCGGTCGACGGAAACGCGCTCGCTAGTACGGCCGTACGACTTCTGAACACCCGCTTCACTGCGCTGAGCTACTGCGATGGCCACAGCAAGACGTTTCCCAGTGCCCGAACATGTGATGTGGACAAACTGTTTAGAAAACTTGCCGCATATATCGAACGACACTGTAGCGGACCTAATAAACCAGGCGCTGACGTCATCCAAGCAGCAAACCAAATCTTATGCCTTCGCCGTGGAAGCGTACACCTTGCCGTCGTCGGTTGTGACCAACGCCTGTGACACAAGGTAGGTAAGCGACGTTTTGTGTAACCTTCTGAAAGCATGCAGTGCTTTTCCTTTTGGAGCAACGTACAAATAGTGCCGCCGATGTTAACGTCGTGCGGGCGTTCTCGGCGAGGTCGGTCATGCCACTGCGTGTTTCTTTCACTACGCGTGCTCACGTGCTTGGATAACTTGTCATTATGGCTTGGCAAGAGGAGGCTATGGTTTGGCGTTTATTTTTAGCACGTCCGATCAGCAGGCATGGCCGCGCAGGAACTTCGCAGCTGTTCCGGTGGTGCAGTGTGCATGCCTTGAAGGACATCGCTCGTACTATGAAAACAGTTTTTTGCGCAAACAAATTTCGCGTCCGCACGTATGCATTACTGGTCTAATATTAATGTGCTGTCTTTACGAGTGCGCATGCTGCTTTGTATAAAACACGACGTACGCTAGTTTGTTCACTAAACATTTAGACTAAACGGGTCTACAAGGACAGCTAGAAAGAACGGAACTGATCCACCGCAAGTGTCAACGTAAGTTAACAGTGGGACTCCTTAAAAACCTGATTCATTCGGTGCATGTTGGTTTGGAGATTTTTCAGCAGCATTAGCATGTGGTTTTCCAACTCGTCAATAAAAAGCAGTGTTTTTTTATGTTACACTAGAGGTTGTTCACATCGAAGCACTTCATGCAGGTTTTGTATTATTGCACTGTAACGTCAGCTGCGCAGGGGTTTTCCCGAATGACATAGTCATTACTTTGTGGAGAGTAGGTTGCATAACCTTGTTGCTTTGCATAAAGCTGTCATGGCAAGTGCCACGACAGCTTTATTCGTACTTGTGATATGGCACTCGGTAAAAAGATGACAAACTTGACTGTGTGCAGCTTACAAAGTTCTTTTTTTTTGTTGTTGTTGCTCTTACAGTCTCGGGATTGTCTATGCACGTGCCACGTGCTACCGAAGCCAGAAGAAGAGTGGCCGGCCGTACAAAGTCAGCTTGGCTTTGAAAAGCGACAGTGGAGCAGTGGCAGATTCTACTTGTGAGTGCCCCACTGGGCCTGGTGGTGCCTGCAGCCACATTCTTGCGGCTCTGCGCCTCCTTGTTCTGCTGAAGCAGAAGGGCTTCAAAGAGGCACCACCAGAGCTTTCATGCACCTGAGTTGCCGCAGCAATGGAGGCGCCCCCGACGACAAGGCATCAGGCCTATGGCCGTGCAGAACGTGGACTGGCGGAGTCCACGTGAGGGTGGCATGGGCATGCCAATGCCCGTGCGACTTTTTGATGCGCGGGCTGAGGAGCAAAAGGAGCAGCAACACCTTGAAGCGATCCATAGCCTGGGAGAGGACCTCCAGAGCCTCGGGACCTTCGACTTTGCTGCCATTCTCCTTGCTGCTGGGGGGCCGTCAGTGGACACAAAGCTTGGGCCTGCGCCTGCGGGGTTTGCACTGTCGTACCAGCAGGAAAAATTCCCTGCAGGCTTCACTACGTGGATGTCACCCAGCATTTCGCAAGGGGCAGCCACCGTGACACCAGTGCCAGCTTTGACTCTGTTTAGTGACGGAGCCTCAGAGCCACCCTTGCCCGGCAGATTCACGGCTGAAGAATGGAGGGTGTTGACTGTGAGCGCAGTATAGAAAAGATACTTCTCTCTGCACTGGTGGAGTGTGTACCATTCATGCTTTTAACTGATTAGGTGGACCTAGATGTAGAGCACATGCAGCCTAGAAATATTCTTATGCAATCCTCTGTAAAGAGAGAGAGCGAGAAAATTATGAATGCCCTATTTGCTTCCACCAAATGTTACAAATGCCAAGACAATGGCCCCAGTGATGATAGTGGTTAAGCAATTTTAAACTACTAGGCAAACCCAGCACTAATGATGTGCTTTATTTTATCAGTGCAGATCATTGCTTTATGTTCTACGCTTTGAAGGATGTTAAGCTGTGTGGTTATTAAACAGTCTCACTCATATGTGCTTCTACAGGCTAACATTTGCTATTTGCTAGCTTTACCACCCAATATCCGTATTTTGATTCATTTCAATGCATCAGTGTAATGTAAACCAAGACTTACACTTAATCGAACTTGGGGCCACTGTCGATTGCATGTCCTCTGATTTTGTCAAACCTGCATTATAACAATAGAGTTTTAGAATAGGGATGACCGGGCGCTAACGCTGCGGCGGCAGGTGGTGGAGCCCGACTCAAGTGCGCATTCATTCTGTGGTGCAAACACCGATGCTTCGGTTGGGTTGTGTGCCACTCTCAAGCCCAAATCTCTAGCTACTTTTGCGAAGACGACAAACACCCCGTTGTTTTTTTGTTTTTTGTTTTTTTTTGATGTGCGCGGTCACCATCCACTGCATATGCCATTTTAAACATGAGGGGACACACGTGTGGACTTCTTTTTATTGTATTGCGCTTTGAAAACATTTGCAGCCTCATGAGCTTCTATATCCAAATGCAAAAAATATATGGAACCCTAGCTATCCAAGCTTTGCTTAAAAAACCGGGAACTGTGCTCCTCTCTTGCCTGTTCTTATTAAAAAGCACAATTTCATTGCTGCTGCTGTTCTGCCATTCATGCCATTGACTCTCCTAAAAGTGGCTCCTAAATCTGTCTTTTGATGACCGGCTATTAATCTTAGTGCAGCACGGTGCCGAAAACAAACATTGGCATACCAGCTAGGCTGCAGGAAAGCTGATTGGGTCTTGCTAGTAGTCAAAGTACAGTGTATGCAAGCTCTGAGCCGTTAAAAGTTTCTAGCGCTTTCTCATGCTATATTTACTTCCACATTGTGCAGGAGATCCAGCTGTCACAAGAAGAAGCTCGGGACCTCGAGCTGAACTCAAGGCAGCAGCGGCTCAGTGAACGCTGGCGACAGGCACGGGCCAATCGACTGACAGCGTCAACTTTCGGCCACGTCGTCAGGCGGCAGGCATGGACGGAGAAGGGCCTCCGTAACCTCATTGAGCCGAAGGACCTCACGCACGTCCGTCCGGTGCAATATGGCATAAGGAATGAGAACATGGCCAAAGATAGGTATATAGCTGTCATGAACAGCTACGGGCACAATGTGTCAGTGCAGCATTGCGGCCTTGTGGTAGACCCTGTGTGCCCTTGGCTGGGTGCAACACCAGACGGACTCGTGTACGACCCGAAAGAACTTTCATACGGTGTGTTGGAGGTCAAGTGCCCCCATTCTCTGAAAGACTCTGAGCCAGAGGAAGCGAAGAAAAGAAAGTTTTCCTTAGTGTTCGGGGAAAATGGTGAACCGCAACTGGACAGAGACCATGAGTATTATGCGCAGGTGCTTGGGCAGATGGCCCTCACTGGCTGCTTGTGGGGCGATTTCGTCGTGTGTTCGGAAAAGTGGATTGGCATTGAGCGCATTTGGTTCGACAGGAACGAGTGGGAGGATATGCGCAAAAAGCTTGATGCCTTCTTCTTTGAGCAAATGCTGCCTTATCTTGCCAGGCGGTAATCAGTGAAGCTTCCAGATTTTGGCTGATTAGTGCGCCAAAGCTACACCTAACCTATGAGGCGTGCACAATACCTGCACACCCTAGCCAAGAGGTAACTCGGTGCTACCTTCGTGCCAGAGGATTTTTCAATGCTAAAAAAATAACGCTCCGAGCTTTACTTGCCATTTGTGCATCTGGGCAATACTGTGCCCTGTAATGGATGGTTGCAAATTGTCTTGGCTGCCTGGGCATCTTAACGTGCACCAAAATCTCAACGCAGAGAAGGCAAGACAACATAATACCTTGAGACAAAAAATTTTTCTTTTGCGGACATGTGGAAATAAAAACATTGGCTGCTTTATTGTGAACCAAACATAAACAGGCTGATTTCGTGCAAGAATTTTTTCAGATTCACTTTTTTCACTAGACTTCACATTGCCACAGCACAAGTTGTGGAGACCACAATAAGGAAATGAAAAATCTCATGCATCATATTTTGGGTAAAGATAAAAGATTGCATGCCATACCTATTATTATTAGACTCCCATCCAAGGTTTTTTAAGCAGTGCTAAATGAACCTTAGTACATACTTGCAGCATCCAGTTGCAAGTCTCGGAGAATATAGATATTGTACGTGAGCTCACACTCGCTCGATTTAATCTTGAATAATTAAAATCTCGCCGATGAAAGTTTAGAAAAACACCATTTTTCAGGCATAGTGATGCTTTGTAACGCATCAGTTAAAGTGATATTGCAGGAAGAGACGCAAACACAACGTAGTTTTCTTAACCACATGCTACAGAGTCATAAGGGACATGTACTTTTGTGTTCCTGCACTTTTTTTTGAAATAGAGAAATACTCCGCACGCAGCGAGTGCGCCTTTCAAGCCATTCAAGGTGGACAGCTCCACATGTTTTAACATGTGATACACAGTGATACACAGAAGTGCTACGGCCTCAAAAAAAGCAAAAAAAAGGCAACGAAACATGCCTAAAGGGGGGGGGAAGCTATGATTGTGGGTCACATTGCAATGCTGCGAATTAAATTCTTATCTCATCCAAATAAGTTATAATGTACATGCTAGCACCACTCAATCCCTTTGTGAGCACTTTTTTGGACTAGATTGCTTAAAATTTATTCTGTGGTAACCAAAAGCATGTCATGACTGGACACAACCACATCTTCTGCCATTGAGCTGCACATGGACAAAACAAACCAGTTTATAGTCAATCTTTGCAAGATTTGTTACAATGAGAGTCAACTTGAGGTAGGTTAACAAACACAACACAGTATATGAACAGTAAGGAAGGATTACAAATGAGCAAAGAAATAATAATAGAGCTTGACAAAGTACTGCTGTGAATCCAGGTTCGGGAGCCGTTTGGTAGCGTGAATGGTGTCCGGAGATGACCAGGAAAAAAAACGCACAAGTATTTACACGGTGAGTACAAGTTTGGTGGTTACGTCTTTGAACGAATCACACAGTGAGCAACAACTTAACAGCGCACAACATTGCCTTCTTGCTCAAGGCTTTTTGTTCGCACACGTGGCGCCCCTGAGTGCTCAAGTCACACAGCTGCAGATTACCAGTTTCACGGTCCGTGCTGTCATCTCCCTTTTGATCCTGCAGTCATCCTCCATTTGTGGGCTCGTTTCCTGGCCGGAGCAGCCGCTTTTCGGACTGAGGCGGAAAGTGAAATTGCCTGCGTGTTTGAGATTTCAGTGCACGTTAAAGACCCCCAGGTGATCAGAATTACTCCGGAGCCCTCCACTATGGCGCGCTTCATCGCCTGTGTAGCGTCGGCACGTTACACCTCACAACCAGTCAATCATCAGTCGTCGGTGCATTAAAACGTGCCAAGTGCTGTGTGTTCTTTTAGATGCGGAGCGTAACTGCGAATGCATCTTAGGCTTGGGCTCTGTCCCTCCATAGTCCGTCATCCGCACGCCACCTGCGCATGCGCCCAGGAAGACGCCGGCAACACTGTCGCTCCAAGAGCCATCTCATGGTCGGGGCTCGTGCCGGCCCAGGAGGACACCAGCAACACTGTCGCTTCAGAGCTTTTAAAGTGGAAGCGGGCTCGTCTCGTGAAAGCAAATGCGTGCGCTGAAAAAAAAAAAACCTCTTGCACTTCATTGGTGCATTGCAAAAATATATACTTTGTGATAAGTCGCAAAGTGCTGTTCAGATGGAGCCCCGTTACGCTCCGCATCCTTCGCAGGAATCCCCTCGTGGGAAAGGGCGTAATTTTTTAGCTTGCCACATCTAAGGCTCTTGTTGCGGTTTGCCACTTGACTGTTGAATGAGAGAAGACTGGAAGTTGCTCAGGATTGCCGTCACAGTCCAAATTTGGTTAATCAGTGGAGCCAAGGTTAACGGTATGGGTCTATCAAAAATGTGGAATGCCTTTATCCGCTGTATCCGCCGCTCCACGTGTATCCGCAAAGCAGCAATCTCCTTTGTAGATTTCACTTCCTCAGGTGAGAATGTGCCACCCTTCAGGAACGGCGGCAGGTTCAATTTCACTCCATTCTTTTCCAAGAGATCTTCGATGCGAAAGCCCTTATCTGCCATAACAGCATCTTCGTCGTCAAACTTCAAGTCTAAAAAACCACTCCTGATCACACACTCTCTGTCTGAGCTGGATCCTGTGAAAAGCTCTGACACAAAGGCGACAAGGCCATTAGGCAGGACGCCGATGAGTCCCTTGAATGTGTTGCTCGACTTGTATGGGGAGTACGTTGTAGACTGTAGGGACAAGGATGATGGCACCTCGCACTGTATTTCCGTGGCGTCCAGGATTACTCGAGTCGATGAATACTTTTCCTTAAACTCGGGTGGCATTGTAGCATCTACAATTCTTCTAGGAGCCCACAGAGGTAACAGGCCTAGTTTGGCATACAGGAAGTTAATCCACGATGTGCATATTCGGGACACAGTTGACTGGGCAATGCAGAACCTGTGAGCCAAATCATCTTCAAACAGGCCGAGGCGCAGTCGGACTAGCACCAAAAACAGCTCATTTTCCATGCTTAGTTTTCTATTCCGCCCTCGCGATGATCTGGGTTCACTGCTTTCTGCACGTTCTGAACGTAGAACGTTGCACCCATCATCACCGGGGTTCAAGTAGACCAGAAGTTTCTTGAAATGGTTGTAGCTTGGCAGCCCAGTGTAAAATAGCATGTCTTCATCGCAGTCCTTGAACCATTCCACTGTGAAGGGAGCCGTTCGTTCTCTTTCAGCAGCAAGTTGGCAACTCAAGGACGCCTTTTCGAAGCCCAGTTGCCCGATGATTCCTTTTGCAGCAACAAGCTGCTCCTTGATTTGGCAAAGCTCGTCTCGGAGCCGCGCGATTTCGTTGTTTTTCTGTTTTATCGTTTCGGCCAAACGAGCATTTTCACCTTCAAGTGAGCTGTTGAGCCTAGTGGGTTCCTCTAGACCTACCGGTGCTGCCTTCACTTCATCTGGGCTATGCATAAGCTCATCGCCTAGCACTCCTGGGCCTAGAACCGGGTTTTGGCTTCTTACTTGTGGTGAAGCACGTGGCTTTGGGGGCTTCCGTTCTTTCTTTTCCTTGGAAAAAGCAAAAACTGACGGAACTGCCGAGTCCCGAAGGAGGCTGTGGCCACTCGCAACGCTAGGTATAAAGTCCGATGACCTAAAATGCTTCGAGCAGACCTTCGTTGACCACCGACTTGAAATTCCGGGCCTTCATCCCTCTTGATCGCAACAATCCACTTCTTGTATATCATTGCATCTTTCGGAAAGCGGTGGAAGGATACCTACAAGATATAAGCAAACAAACATTCAGCGCGACGTCATGAGCTAGGTTTCTCTCAGCTGTTTGATTGTTGTTTACAAACACAGGCACTATCACAAATTCATCTCACAAAGAATAGAGGTCACACTAATACGTGCATTGCAGGACTAATGATGCACTTGTAATGTGACCCATCCCCCTCAGTTTTTTCTGCGCACACTCCCCTTTTCTAGCAGCCTTTCCTAGATATGGCCCTTCACAGCAAGCCTTAAGAGGCATTAGTCACTTGTGGACACTGGGGGGGAATATAAATCAGTTATTTTTTATCTCCAGGTAGCTTCAAAGGTTTCTATGATCTGCGAGTCTAAGCCAGCCAAAAGGCAGAATCCCGTACAACTAAGTTATGGCTGCCTCCACAGCTGTATGTTTGACAATGCAACATGAAACATTTTTAGGTGAGGTGAGTTGCAACACAACTAAACAGCTGCAACACAACTGAGCCGAAGAGACTAAAATGCAGAGAATGAATCCCGTCTCACGAATAAATGGAACTGCCGCGCTCTGAACTCATGCAGAACGTCATTCAGTCAAGCCCTGGCGATACTCATGGTGCCAGTTTTCCAAACCTACGGCAGCGCGCCCCGCTATCTTTTCGATTTTATTTCGTTGGTAAAGGAATATCGGTGAGAGAGGACCGAATGGAAAAGTTGCGTCCGCGCACGTTCAGGGAACTGAAGTTAAGCGCCTGAGCAGATACTTTTCTGTTCAAAAGTGGGCATAGTCCTCATCTTCCGAATGACAGTTTTATTGCTGCGCGGTGACCGTACTTGGGGACACAACGGAGCCTGAACGTGGACAAGCAACCGAGTTGCCTTTCTAGGATGCGTGTATGGCATGTTACTCGGAGTAGCGGAAGCTCTACACGTCTCTGTGCGCAATCACCTTCAAAAATAACATTTATACGTCGTCTACCTACATGGTGTAATCTCATCACAAAACAGCCCGTCCTAACAATTCGGTTCTATCACACTAGTTACCCCAACAGCAGCGGCGCACTCTCCACTCGACTGCAGAGAATCACCGGGGCTCTTCGATTTACCATCTCGGACTCGCCGCGGGTATTCCGAGGATTCCCCGAAGCCATAGGGAAATTCGAATGCCGGACAGCTTCTCGGCGAGCCCGAGACGGTAAATCGAAGAGCACCACTGTCGTGGAGAGGGCCGACGTAGTGAAAACACCTAGCCGCAAAGCTGACAAACCTATAAAAACACGGCCTGTCTGAGTAACACAGAAAAATGGTTAGTCCTGCATTGCTCTCGTGCAGCCCGTGCACCGCGGAGATTCATGCAACCTAGAATGTGCCCATAAAGCTTCTGCACGCCATACCCTGTTTTGCGTTTAAATGATCGCTGCAAAAACGTAATTCATGCCACATACCTTGCTCCCATCGCTGTCTGTGACTCCGCGCTCCTTGCACAGCGGTACACAGCAGTGTACTGGCATTTCGCCAGCAAAAAAATCTGACTGCGACAGTCGAAGCGCGTACGTTCTGTGGTACGCTCGCATGCGGGTCGCCCGTGCGTAGTGGTCGAGCCTCGCCAGCATCAAAATGGCGGATAGGGTACCTGCTGCGTTCACTAGATGGCGCTGTTAATTTCGCATATTAGCTCGTAACAGGGAAAACAACCAGGAGGACGCTTTGACAGGTAGAATTGCGAAAAACCAGAAAAAAGGTAAAAGAAAAAGGAAAAAGGCGCGTGTTGCAAATAGTTACATAAACATGCAGGGTGGCAGAAAGAAGGCAAAATGGTTAGAGATTGAGGAGCAGTTAAACAAAGAACAGATAGGCGTGTATGCGGTTACAGAAACACACCTTAGAGACTTGGAAGAGCCACCACATATTGAAAATTATGTTTGGGAAGGGTGTAACAGGACCATATCGGAAAGGAAAGGTGGGGGTGTAGGAATGCTAATTCATCGCGGAGCCAAATGGGTTAGAGTGAAACAGACGTGTTCAGAGCACCTCTGGGTTCTGGGCACAGTAGGTGGAAAGGAAACGTGGCTAGGGGTAGCCTACTTGTGGACGGGGAATAACTGCAGAGAAAAGAATCAGGAGATAGTGGATTGCATGAGTGCGGATATTAAGGAATTTGGTAATGGGGCCGAAATCATCCTTCTAGGGGACATGAATGCCCACATACATCACCTTGACGGATATTCAGACACCAATGGGAAGTTATTACTAGATCTTTGCGAGCAACATAGTCTGGAGATAGTTAACACGGGGCCTAAATGTGACGGCCAGATCACATGGGAAGTCGGAAACAGGCAATCAAGTATTGATTATTGTCTCATGACTGAAGGAATTTACCACAAACTGACAGAAATGAGGATAGACGAGGAAGGCATTAACAGCTTGGGTAGTGATCATAAACGAATAACATTACAAATGGGATACGAAACTGAAAATATGAGCATGGAATCAAAGTCTGGCAGCTCGTATTTAAATGACAAAGAAATAATAAATATAGCCGCAAGAGTCGAGGAAGAAGTAGGCGAAATACCAGGCAAGGACTGGGAGTATAGTGAGCTGTTACATCTAATGACGAAGGAGATAGGGAAAGAGAAGAAAACTGTTTGCTGGAAAGGAAAAAGGAAGCCAAAAAGTTGGTGGAACAAGGAAATCCGGGAGGCGATCGAGAAGCGACGCGAAGCATCACGGGAGCATAGAAAGGCAAAAAAGGAGAAGCGGCCGCAGGACGAAGTCAAAAAAATATAGGAAATATATTTAGAAAAAAAATCCCTTGTACAGAAATTGGTAGAGGCAAAAATTAAAGGTGAAAGTGAACGCTGGATGACAGAGATACACGAAAAAAAGGAAGCCGCGCCTAGGATTTTTTGGAGCCACATAAAGGCGCTAGGTAGGAAGTCTGTCACAACGCAACAACATATTCTAGATGAAGGAGGAAATCAATTGGAAGGGTACGAAGCGCTAGGTTACATCCAAAAGGTAACAGCCGATTCGTTTCAAAAGAGCGTCCAGGGGATCTCCCCGGTGAGTAAAAGTGTGGCGGAGAAAGCAACAGAGGAAGAGCTAGTACTTGATAATTTCAACTGGAAAAAGGCCGAAGGAAAAATTCCAAAGCGCACTGCCGCGGGTTTAGATGGGATTCCCGTTAGCCTCATTAACGAACTAGGACATAACACTAAAGAAGCATTGTTAAAAGCAGTAGAAAAAAGCTTAAAGGGCGGACAAATACCGGACAGTGCGACAAAGTAGAATGAACTTAATCTATAAAGGCAAGGGAGAAAAGGACAAGATTCGCTCGTATAGACCACTAACCATTACATCGGTACTATACAGGTTGGCGATGCAAGCAGTAAAAATGAAAATAGAAACATGGGCCGAACATAACGATATTTTGGGAGAACTTCAGAACGGATTTCGAGTCGACAGGCGGTTAGACGATAACCTGTTTGTTCTCACTCAGTGTATAGAAATATCTAAAATAGAGAATAGGCCCTTGTACGTGGCTTTTCTAGACATCACTGGGGCATACGACAACGTTAATCAGGAAATTTTGTGGGATATATTGAAAGGAATGGGCATGGGCGACGACTGTATACAGCTTTTGAGGGAGATATACCGAGAAAATACAGTTTGCATAGAGTGGGAAGGAATGCGTAGCAAAGAGAACGTTGAGGTTAGCAAGGGTCTGAGACAGGGATGTCCTTTGTCCCCGCTGTTATTCATGCTGTACATGGTGAGTATGGAAAAAGCGCTAGAAGGTAGCAACATTGGTTTTAATCTGTCACACAAACAGGGCGGCATGATGATTGAGCAGAAGCTTCCAGGTTTATTTTATGCGGACGATATCGTCTTATTTGCGGACAGTCGAGATGATATACAGCAGCTGGCGAATATATGCGGAAGGGAAGGTGAAGCTCTTGGACTAGGATTCAGTGTAACGAAGTGTGGATTGATGGTATTTAATGATCCCTGTGATCAGACGGTGTCCATACAAGGCCAAGAAATACCGAGGGTAAGCGAATACAAGTACCTTGGAGTATGGGTAAATGAGAGTGATAGATACATGGAGGTACAGGAAAAAGCCTCGGCAGCAAAAGGAAAGAGGAATGCGGCAATAATGAAGCACAGAGCGTTGTGGGGATACAATAGGTATGAGGTGCTTCGAGGTCTGTGGAAGGGTGTAATGGTTCCAGGGCTTACTTTTGGGAACTCAGTGGTGTGCATGAGGGGAGAGGTGCAATCGGGAATGGATGTAAATCAAAGGACTGTGGGACGCCTCGCGTTGGGTGCTCACGGGAAGACGACAAACGAGGCTGTAAAGGGCGATATGAGGTGGGCAGGTTTTGAGGCGAGGGAAGCGCAGAGCAAAATGAGGTTCGAAGAAAGGCTAAGAAATATGAAGGAGAGTAGATGGGCAGAGAAGGTGTTCCGTTATTTGTATAGGAAGAGCGTGGACACACAGTGGAGAAAAAGAACTAGAAGACTCACTAGTAAATTTTTTTTTTGTCGAGCCTGGTGGCATACTTGTCACCACCCCGTTATAAAGGGGACGCTCATAGCATCCATCCATCCATTGCCTATTGCCACTACATGTGACCCTCTGCTCGCTTTACTTACGTCTGTAAAGACGGCTTCTGAGCTATTCTGAAATGCTTTGCGTAAGGAGTCTGCTCTCGCTTTCCTCCTTCCTGCGTGATACGTCGGATGCATATTTCTGAGAATAGGCGCCACAGTTAAATGTGTGCGTTTTTTCCGCATCTATTAGCATCGTTTCCTCGTCACAATATAGCGGTCGCAATGTATATCCCATCTTTTCCAGAATTCTTCTCCCATGATAGCTTGAATTGAGCCTTTCCTTTTGAGATAAAAGCACCGCATTCGCATACTCCTCAAAGGTATTGTATATGCCCAATTTCTCTACCCTCTCGGTTTTGGCATTTTCCGGAGTCCCCAATGCTGCTTTGAATGCTTTCCTTATTATTGTGTTTATTTGCTTTGTCTCCTGGTTTGTCATTGTCTGGTACGGCAGCGCGTACGTAACTCGGCTGATCACAAATGCATGAACGAGTGCAATGGTTTCTTTCTCCTCTAGTCCCATTTCGCTATTTGCTATCCGCCTGATCATCCGGGCCACATTCGCCGTGGTTCCCCGTAGCCTTTGTAGTGTGCGTGACGTTCCCGAATTTCCTTGTATCCACATGCCAAGCACGCGTATTACATCTGCCTCCCTGATTTGTCTCCCATCCAGCAGTACTGCTACCGGTATTAAGTCCTTTTTCTTTGCGTATCTTGCCCTAATTCTAACCATTTCAGTTTTTTCCGGCGAGCATTGCATTCCTGCAGCTGTCACGAAAGCTTGTATTTTATCTACTGCCTCCTGGAGGGCGTTTTCTTTGTCCGCATAAGAGCCACCCTTTGTCCATAAGGTGACATCGTCTGCGTAAAGAGCTGCTCCTAGACCTTTTATATTTTCCAGCTCACATGCGAGCTTTCTCAGGCCGATATTAAATAGTATCGGGGATAGCATCGCTCCCTGGGGGTGCCTCTATTTGGGTAGTCGAAGGTTTCAGATGTAACCGAGCCTAAAGAAATGGTAGCTTTCCTGCTTGTCAGCAATGACCGGACATACTCATATATTCGTTGGCCGCAGTTAATCGATTCGAGGCCTTCCATTATCACCTTGTGTGATATTGTATCGAATGCTTTCTTGATATCTAGTGCTAGTACGAATTCGTCGCTTGAACCTCTGTTTGGGTTCATGAGGTCATTTTGCAACAGCAGGAAAACATCCTCGGCCGATACATGTGGTCGGAAACCGAACATATTCACCGGTAGCAGACCCTCTCTCTCTACATAGTCTGCCAATCTAGTCAATATTGTTTTTTCAAAAAGCTTACCCAAGCATGAGGTTAGGGAGATTGGTCGGAGGTTCTTAATATCTCTTGGTTTCCCTGGTTTTGGTAGTAACATGATGTTTGAGTCCTTCCATTCTACTGGAAGGTTTCCTCCATCTACCCATACCTTTTCATTAAAGAAATCCGTGATTCGTCGAAGGGCCGCATCACTCAAATTTCTAAGCATAGAGTTTGTTATTTTGTCTCGTCCTGGGGCGGTATTCTTTTTGAAAGACTGGGCCGCCGCATAAACCTCTTCAAATGTTACGGGAGCGTCTAACTCTGGTTGTTCTTTTCCTGCATATTTGCCATGTACCACTTCACATGCGTCTTGTCCGACATATAATTTCTTGACTTCATAGATAAGTGCGTCATCGTTACCTTTAAATTCATTCTCCAGAATTCTTAAAGCCCTGTTCGTCATTGTTTTTGTTGCCCCTGGATCGATCATACTCCTCAGGATGTGCCAGGTCTTTTTGGTTCCTAACGTCCCTCTAAGTGAGTTACTGAATTGCCTCCAGTTACTGTTATTTAGTTTACGTGCGTAGTCATTGGCTTCCTGTGACAACTGAGCTATCCTTATCTTCAATTTGCGATTAAGCTTTTGCTTCCGCCATCGCTTTGTGAGGCTTCTCCGCGCGTCCCACAAATGTAGCAGGTGCTTGTCGACTGCTGGGATTTCCACGCTTGTTTCTATTTCCTTTGTCACTTTCCTGTGTGCCTCCTTTATCTGTGTCACCCAGTTACCTAGATCTATTATTTCCCCTTGGTCTCCTACGTTCTCCCTAAATTTGTTCCAATCAGATATTGTCGCTTTCCCCATTCTTCTTGTCGTGGTGGCATTAATAGTTATTCCGAGAATGTAGTGGTCGCTTCCCAAGTTTTCTCTGAGGTGCGCCCATGAGACGTTTCCTTCAGAATTTGTAAACGTTAAGTCCGGTGACGTGTCTTTTGTTAAGCTATTCCCGACCCGTGTCGGTAGGTCTGGTTGTGTAAGTTGGCAGAGATCATACCGTTCAACAAGGTCTACAAGGAGTTTGCCCTTAGGGCTGTCCTGCTTATATCCCCAATTTCTGTGTGGCGCATTAAAATCCCCCATGATAACTAATCTGTCTTTCTCTTTCAATAAACCCATCGCATGTGCTATAATGTTCTCAAAGTCGGCTCGTCTCTCCTTAGGTGGGCTATACATATTGACCCCCACTGTTTTTGGTCCTCCACGTTTTTTGGGCCACACTGTTATTATTTGGTGTTGCACTGCCTCATTGCTCACGTAGCTGACACTCAATGCTATATCTTTTTTGGTAAATGTCGCCACTTGTGGGTACTTTGGGTTAATATGTCTTATGTACCCTCTCAGATTTATCTGAAATTTGCCTACTTCCTGAAGGCAGATTATATCAGGAGGGATTGGAGATGCTCCAATAAATTGTTTGAAATTTTCAAGTTTTGTTCTCAATGAGCAGCAGTTCCACTGCCATATTTCCGTTTGCTCGGTCTTTTTATTGTTACGGTGTCTAGCCATGATTGGTATTCTCGGAATCTGTTATTCCACTTTCTTTAGGTTGTCTGGTGGGGGCACCCGGGCTCTGACAAGATCTCTTGCGAGGATTCTGCGCCTGACTCAAGTCGCTTATGGTGCGTTCCATCTGGCCTAGTTTGGCAAAAACAAGTTGAATTTGTTGAACTAGGAACGCTATCGGCGGTGTTTGTGGTGGTTGCGTTTCCACGGGCTGCGCAACGGGCTGCGAGACAACAGGTGTGCTCGCCGGGCTTTGTGTGTTGCTCGACTGGTTTAGTAGTGACTCCAGGCGCGCCATTCGAGACTTAACCTCCTGTAGTTCTGTTCTAAGTTGTCTGTTTTCAGCTACTACCCGCTTGTATTCTGGGTGTTCTGTGATCGTTGGTGTAACGGGTTTGTGTTTGGTAGTGAGAGATACGGCTTGCGCATAGCTTACCGCGTCCGCCTGTGGGTTGCTATGTGCAGGACACGCCCCCGGTGGCTTGCTTCTCGGAAGGGCTTGCGCGTTCTGATTGTCCTGGGAGATTGCTCTCGGCGTCGAAGTCGACTTTGGATGCCGCTGTCCTGGTTGTCCTGTCTCCACGGCACGGTTTTTCGACGGCGTGCGGGTTCTGGAACGGCTCTTTCGGGTCCCGCCTCGTCCGTACTCCCATTCTGATTCCTCTTCCTCCGACTGAAACCAGTGAGGGGCTGGCTTGTGTGGTTTTTTGGGTGGTTTCGCTGCTTGCTTGCGAATAGGCTTGAGGCGTTTCAGACAACTGCGGTCTCCAGTGATATGGTTTCCCGTGCAAATTGCGCATGTCGGAGTGCAATTATGGTTTACTTCGGGGTTGCGCATTCCACAGGTATGGCACACGGGTGAGTCTGGCTGCGGACACACGTCGGTGCGGTGGCCAACCTCCCCACACGCTCGGCAGAATTGGACGGTGTTACGAAAAGGAATACACTCCTTCTCACCTCCTCTGTAGTAAACATATCTTGGTAGAATGTCCCCGAAGAAAGTCAAGACGGCACTCTGAGAGTCTCCCAACATCCGAGCGTCGACCAGCGTCACGCTCTGGGTGCGAAAACGGATGCTCGCTTTGATGGTCTCAGACGGGGTGTGCGGCTCTATACCGTGAATAACACCTTTTTTGGTTCCTTCACCTGCCGTAACGTAGACGTTGACCGGGTGTGGTCTTCCGTTGATATTCAAAGACGTGACGCCTCTCATCGCCATCGCGACGGTCGTGTCTGGAGTCGACGCTAGCGCAATGTTGGACCCCGGTCGGATGCGGAGAATAAACTGATGCCACCTGACTTTTCCTTGGCAAGCCTCCACTATAGCGTCGGAGATCGCTTGGGTGGTCACATTCTTCAGAGGCAGTCCCTGGTGAGGTCGTAAGACTACTTTCAGATCGTCCTTGGGTAGTGCTGGGGGCCTCCGTCTTGTAGGTCGACCCCGGCGCTTTGGCTGGTTGTCCGTCGTAGGTCTGCTGCCTGCGGAGAAGTCCCCTCCTCGTTGAAATTTCTGCTCCTTCGCCTGTTTCTTCTTAGCTCTGAGTGATTGGGATATTTGCCATCCCTCCTCTGTGCGGTCGGTCTCCGTTGGGGCGGAAAAAACCTGCGTCGGCGTGCGTGGACGCCGCGTTGCAGTTCCCAGGCAGTGCTGCTTCATCCCGGTTTTGCGCGGCAAAGTTCATGACTTCTTCACCCAAACCTGGTTCGGATTGTCGTACGGACGCTGTTTGCGACTCCCCAGTCGAGTCCATAGCCGTCAGCAACCGCGGCAACGCCGTGGTTGTCGTCTTTGGGCGAGCGTCTCCCGGCGTCGTCGCCGCCGCTCCTCTACTGGACGCTAGAGGTAGCGAAGGCTCCACATGGGCGATCGAAGAAGTGGCCGTAAAAACAAGAAAAATGGTCTGATTTCAGTGAAACTGGAGTCCACCGATACCGCAGCACCTCCCCTACACGCCTGTGGCAATTTCTGGACGATTCAAGGGGTTGAACCATACAGAAAAGACAAGAACATACGGAGCTCGATGTGCACGCGTCTGCACTCATCGGCATCCCAGCAGCGTCCCCCTGCTCTCCTCCAAGTGTCCTTCATTTGGCGCCCCTGTGCTACGAGGTTCATCATCAATAGCCGCTCAACTTTTACGCGCCTGTACACTGATTGAAGTAGTTTTAACATGTATCTTACAACAAAGAAGCAACGTTTGCAGTTGCTTTTTGTTTTGTCCTGGCTTTTTCACGTATGATTTTTGTTGCGTGCTCATATAACTGATATAAATGACCATGGAGAAGCAAAAAAAAAAGAGTTTGCTTGTATGGTTTTATTATACAGCTGTTCCAGCTAGGTGAATGCTTAAGAACTGCGAGCGCGTTTGGCGCAGCACTTCCCATGTTTCTCCAATTCATTGCTTTTGCTTTCAGCGATTTTAACATTTGGACACTGAACGAGGTTTCTGTCAGCCCAGTATACACAACTCGCAAAATTTATACCTAATTTTTTTGTACCTGTTCGTTCGAGTCAAAATAAGAGTTTTTGTAAAAACTCTAAGTAGTAAGCTTCGGCAATGCTTGTGGTCACCCTTTGGCTAATGCGAACACATCCTTTATTGGGATTTTTCTGAATGTTCCACATCTCTTCTAGCGCTCGAATTCGTATGGTTTCACCCTAAAGAGTAAGTCTCTCAGATTTTTCAATAATTCAGTAAAGCACTCCAGGATGAAGAGCTTCATCAACGGCAGGGTAGCATACTATACGTGATACGCTCATTGTCTCGGTTCTTTGACTGCTGTATATACACTTGTGCGCGGCGCAGGTAAGGGACTACGCAGCAATTCGTGCTTTAGCTTGCATTTGCGTCCATAAACGCTGCGGTGGTGAGCAGGAAAGCCGAAGTATAACATCATTTCACACAACACACCTTTGCCGTCGGGACATAGTGACATTAAATTGGTAGCATTCGACCGTGTAATTTAGATGCATGTTTCTAGGCATGTGTTGCTGCCCTGGTGCCTGAAATCAACAGCTGTTCTTCGTTATCTACGCAGTGTATGTTGTGCTCGCGACCGAACATCTATTTTCGCCTAGCCAGCCGCCCATTCCTGCACTGAATGTCACGGAGAGCAGCTGGTCATTGTGGCAGGACCTGTCGACAGCCTGCAAACTTGAGCGCTCTGCGGTGCAATTGCTCATTGCGAGAAAAGCGTCGCAGAGGACGCGGACAAGTCAGCCAGGGTTTTAATGAGAATTCAAGGTGTTGTTGAAGGGGAGAACAAAAATAAAGGCCCCTGATGAGTACCTTATTTCCCCGAACCATGACAGAAAGCTTCGCGCCTCTTCTTTGTTGAGTCCCATCACAAAATTCCTTTTCAGTGACCTGTGTGGAATGCTACTTCTCAAGTCCACTACCGTAGAAGCCGTCCTTGCTCTCTCGTTCGTGTGAAGCCTTTCATCTATGCACCGCGACACCAAATGCCATCATTTGTTAAACCAGCAACAATTGCTGCGACATAATAATGTTATAATAATGTTATTGAAATAAAAAAGGCACAGCACGCGATTGTCACTACGGCGAAAGTATCGTCGAGAGCAACGAAAGCAAAACAGCTGCACTTCGACTTCACCAGTGAACATGGCCAATTCAAGCCGCGGCGTTTACTTTATGGAACTATGCGAGTTCGGAAATTTCTTCCCAAAGAATGCTCTTCTTATGGTTCTTGCGGAAATCCTTCATCTTGACGTCCCAAAGAAGAGATCTTTTCAACACTTCGATCAGCGACTTGTTGAAAGCAGTGCGAACATTTGTGAGCCGGGGAGAGGACGGATGTCGTCTGCTACTCAGTCGGAGCGAGTTGTTCTGTGGAACCAGTTCCTCGCAGCGCGCGCGTCAACTTCTCGACTCCACGCCCGTCATCACGTGTCAGACGACCGTCACTGGTCCCTCTGCCGCTTGTGCCGCTAGCGAATTTTTCCAACTCGGGCGAATTTCACAAGGGCGTCCAGTCGCCGCGGTAATAAAAACCTGTTTTAGCCTTGCGCGGCGGCTGCCGCTCCGCTCTTGAAGCAAAATTGCTCGCATGTGAAACAGGCTTTAAGGATCTGTGTCGACCTTAGGTAGTTGAACAAGTTTGTCCTAAGAGAAAGGTATACGTTGCCTACTGTAGACCTAGCACTAGGCTCACTTGCCGGCGCGAAACGGTTTTCCAAACTAGACACAAATTCAGGATTCCACCAGGTGCGACTCAGCAAGGCCTCAGAACTACTGACCACGTTCATTACGCCGTTCGGGCGGTACTGTTTCACTCGGTTGCCGTTTAATATTACTTCAGCCACAGAGTACTTTCAAATGAGAATGTCTGAAATCCTGGCAGGCCTTCCTGGTTGCGTTAACCTGATGGACGATATTCTCATATTTGGCGACGGCAAAGAGCAACATGATTCTAGGCTATCGATTGTCTTAGCTAGGTTGGTCCAGTCTAACGTTACGCCTAACAAAGCAAAGTGTGTATTTGGAGCACGAAGCGTCAGCGTTTTGGGTCACTTTTTAAGTGAAGAAGGCGTACAGCCTGATCCGGCTAAACTCAGAGCCATTAAAGAGCTCAATCCGCCCTCGAATATTTCCCAATTGCGCAATGTTCTCGGCATGGCCAATCACCTAGGGCACTTTTTGCCGATTTAAGCGCAAACCACTGCCCCACTACGGGCGCTTTCGCAGAAAGGGACTGGATGGGTTTGGGGGTCCATCCCAGAACACAGCTTTCGATAGCTTAAAAGCTCTTATCTGCTCGGCAAAGTGTATGGTCATGTATGATCCACGACTTCCCAAAATTCTTTCGGCGGATGCCTCCTCGTTTGGTCTCAGGGCCGTCCTTTTCCAAAAACAATGTAATGATGAGCGCCACCCGATAGCGGTCGCTTCAAGGTCATTGACCAAAACCGAGCAGCGCTATGCGCAAGTAGAAAAGGGGGCACTAGCATTACCATGGGCTGCCGAAAAATTTGACGAATATATACAAAGTATCGATGTGATGTTCGAAGCAGACCACAAACCTCTTGTCTCATTGCTCAATAAAATGCCTATTGATTTGTCGACGCAAAGAGTGCAGCGCTTCAGAATGCGGTTGATGCGGTATCGATTTGAAATTGTGTACGTTCCTGGCAAAAGCTAGATTACGGCAGACGCTCTTTCACGAGCGCCGATGAAAGCAGATAAACTCGCCGGTGAACTAACCGTCTCGGAAGTCTCGTCGTTCGTTAAATCTTGTGATCAAGGGCTTCAAACGGGCGACAATTTTGTCAACAGAATACGTCATGCTCAAAAGACGGGCGTTGTTTGTCAGGCCTTGCTGAAGTTTGTGTCGCCAAGGCTGTCCAGAAAAATCAAACTTCCTTGCTACCTAGCTGCGTACTGGCAGGAACGTGCCGTATTTGCCAAATGCGATGGCATGTTGCTAAAGGGGACTAGATTGGTAGTACCTCAATGCCTAAGAAAAGAAGTGATAACCAAGCTCCATGATGGTCATCAGGTCATCTCAAAGACAAGAGCTTTGGAGAAAGAAACTAGTCAGGTGGCCAGGCCTCAGCGAACAACTCGCACGGCAACTAAAATATTGTGTTACTTGTGCTTGGTTTGTCACCCAGAAGTGTGAGTCGTTGATCTCAATCTTAACGCTAAGTTCGCGTGGGAACGAATTGGGGTGACTTGTGTTTTGTCAACAACTGTCACTACCTTGTCGTGGTCGACTACCTGTCGCGGTATCCGGAAGTAGCCCTTCTTCCCTCAACGAAAACTGGTGTGGTTAGAGAAATGCTAAAAAGCGTTTTTGCACGTCATGGCATTCCGGAGACTGTGGTAACAGATAACGGACCACAGTATTCTTGTACCGAGTTTGAGAAGTTTGCCCATGATTACGGCTTCGGCCACGTCACTGCAAGCCCTAGGTACCCTCAGGCTAATGGAGAAGTTGAACGCATGGTTCAAACTATTAAGCGCCTGATACTCCAATCCAAGGACCCATACTTGGCCCTGCTTGCCTACAGGCCAACTCCAGGCGTTTTCTGCTCTAGCCCGGCAGAAAGCCTTATAAGACGGCGTCTTCAGACAAGAGTTCCAATGGCACCGCAGCTCCGTGATCCAGTGCAGCCACCGCTGCTTACTCTTGCGACCAAAGACAGAGCCGACAAAAAGTTGCAGCACAGTACTACACCAAACGGCACCGAGCAAGGAAGTTGAATAAACTAACACAAGGTGATTCTGTTTGGGTATCCGATATGAAAGCCAGAGGAACTATGCTAGCGACAGCCGCTACTCCCCGTTCCTACATAATACGAACCGAGGATGGGGTTACGCTGCGGCGTAACAGACGAATGCTGAACCGCATGCCACAACAGGGGAAGCGTGAAGGCAGCTAGGAGTTCCAAAACGAAGCGAGTCAGCCGACTTGGTTTCGACGGAAAGGGTGCCGCCCGCCGCCTCAATGAGCGCTTCAGTGCCTACAGATTCTGAGGCTGTGATTTCCACGTCAGTACCTTCCGCTTTCATGACTGTGACCAGAACTGGCAGAGTGGGTAAGCGACCGTTTCGCTACGGTATTGATAAATAAGCTTTTGTTCATGGTTCGTTACAACTAAGTGCTTTGGGTTTCGTTCGTGTGTGAATGTTCGGAATTCCTTGTACAAAACCACTGTTATTTTGCAAAAGGGGGGATGTGCCGGAATGTGTGTTCTGTGAGCTGAAAGCGCGCTCCTACACGACGCGCCAGTTCACCGTGCCTGGCCCATGTATGGAAGCTCGTGGGACTGACGTCACAGTTGCTACTTAAACCGCTGCGAAATAAACGACGGGGCTTTTCTTGCTCGCCTATCGCCTGGACTGCCGTCGCCTCCTTTCTTTCACCGATCACCAACGGATAGCGGCGGGCCGCCGCTACGACGAAAAGTATCAGGCAAATCCACCTTATAACGGCCCATCTCCTCCTTTGGATACGAGCCATGTGCAGAGGAAAACAACAAGAACAAGAAGAGGAGCCACGCATCAGGGTGGTTAGGTTTCATACCCGAGCCAAGGCTGCTACCTCCATCATTTGGTGACCTGAGGGGCTCTAGGGCTACCAGGCGGCGCTGACGTTCCCGTGCCCGTGGACACGTCGGAGCTGTCGATCTTCGGGCTCGAGCTCAGGCGGGGTCGTCCGGCCGGGACTCTACCTCGGAGACAGTGCGTAAAGATGCAGCGTCAGCTTGTGCAGCATCAGCTGGTGCATGCAGCGTCCACCGGCAGCTTAGGAAGGCTGCTTCTCCTACGGTTCGTGTAGCTGCCTAACGCCGACGCCAACTACGGCGCCAACATCAACCCCGTGCTTCGCGCTTAAGCTCCTATGTAACGACGTTGGTGAGATGCCACTCCTTTGACGTTCCGCGGCACACTCTGCGTATAGGAACTGCGTGCTTTGCACTTTTGTCTAGGGAATAATAATTATCTTCTGTATTCCTTGGGAATAGTATTCGAGAGGTAGGACTTGTTATATTTGGGTTAAGTGTGGACTACACTTAACCCAAACGAGCGTGGACTACATCGAACCTGGAGGCAAGCCGAAGCGAAGCCATCATGTGGTTAGGCGCGCAGGCCAAGTGAGTTTACGGCCGGCGGAGTGAAGCACGTCCTTCCCGCGCAAACATGGCGACGCTCGGTCGAGTCGAGGAGCATGATTGCGAAGAGCCGTGCCGTCGTACACGGAGCGGCTCGACGTGTTCTTTAACGCTAACGGCATTGAGGACGATGGAAAAAAGAAGTGGATATTTCTGTAAACAGTCGGCACAAGTACGTACGGAACAGTCCGCAGTCTGTTGGCTTCAGATAAGCCTAAGGAGAAAACTTTCCGAGAACCATGTCAACGCTCAACAGCCACTCAGCCCCGCGCCTTAGGAGATAGCCGAAAGCTTTCGTTTTTACTCCAGGGTTCAACTAGAGAACGAAAGCATTACAGAGTTGGTCGCCGGGCTCCGACAAATGGCAGAACTTTGCGATTTTGGCACAGTGCTGTACCGGATGTTTAGGGACAGACTTGAATGTGGAATTCGCGACAGAGACGTGCAACAGTGGTTGTTAGTAGAGAAAAACCTCACTCTGAACAAAGCGTAGAAGTTGCAAGAACGCCAGTGGCAGCAGAACTCAACGCAAGCAAACTGCGCAGGGACACTCGAACATGCCCGCTTCTCCTACTCAAGAAGGCTCGGTGAACCACCTCAAATTCAAGAAAAGACACATGCACACACCCAAGCATCATAAGGCGCAAGAATTGAATTCGAGAGGCAACCCCGAAGGCGGACACCACGACAAGTTCAAGCCGTGTATACGCTGTGGGGTCTGCGATCACAAGCCTCCGGAATGCAAACATATAAACACCTGGTGCTAACAAATGCGACAAAGTGGGACACTTGGCGAGCTGATGTCTTTCTAGTGCTGACATGGAAGAGCAGCCCCCGTGGTTCTCAGGGGAACACTGTGCAATCTGCGGATGAGCCATCTGAGTACTACCTGCATTCTTTGCGGACACAGTCATCCATGAAGCCCATTACGTTGACATTGATTATAAATGGAGTGCCATTGAAAATGGAGATAGACTCAGGTTCCCCAGTACCCATAATCTTGAAGGACACCTACCTGCAGCACCAAGGAGCTTTGCCCGTGCTTTTGCAGATAGACATCAAGCTCAACTTCATACGTGAAACCATACCGGGGCAGGGAACGCTATTTGTTGATGTACGTCTAGGCGAAACTGAGAGTCAGTAGACACTGCCTGTGGTAGCTTGCAGGAGTCCCAGCCTATGCGGTAGAATCAGCTTGGAATCTTCAATTTTCTGCCACGCTAAGTAAACGCAACGCAGATGGATAATACCACAGAAGAGATCGTAGAGGCTATGCTGTTGGAATTTTCAAGGCATTTTCAAACCGGGGTGTGGGACGCCAGAAGGACCACTAGTGCACGTTCAGGTTCGAGCTGATGCGCGACCACGATACTCAAGGCCTCGTTCAGAGCTATACGCAATTCGAGTCGACGTTGAAGAACTTCAGCTACTGGAACATGAAAACATCATGACACCATTGGGCAATTTTGATTGGGCTTCACCAATAGTGCTAGTTCTAGAAACAGATGGGCAAAGTGTGAGTATCTGTGGCGACTATAGTACTGCAGTCAATCCAGCAGTAGTGACAACACAGTACCCATTACCTAAAGTGAAAGATATATTTGCGTCATTGCAAGGTGGGGCCAAGTTTTCCAAACTGAGATTTCGAAGCCTTACAACCAAATCCCAGTGAATGAAGAGACAAGCAAGCTACTGGTCATCAACACGCACAGAGGTCTCTGCCTGCAATCGCCTGACATACGGCGTATCGTCGGCCCCTGTCCTATTTCGAAAAAGAATGGAAGAAATACTTCGGGACATTCCTGGCACGTCCGTATACAATTGATGATTGATTGACTGATCGATTGATTGATTGATATGTGGGGTTTAACGTCCCAAAACCACCGTATGTATAGTGAGAGACGCCGTAGTGGAGGGCTCCGGAAATTTCGACCACCTTGGGTTATTTAACGTGCCCCCAAATCTGAGCACATGGGCCTACAACATTTTCGCCTCCATTGGAAATGCAGCCACCGCAGCCGGGATTCGATCCCGCGACCTGCGGGTCAGCAGCCGAGTACCTTAGTCACTAGACCACCGCGGCGGGGCGACACGTCCGTATACCTAGGAGATCTCTTGGTGACTGGTAGAACGGATGATGAGCACCTCAAACACCACGCAAAATTTTACAGACGATCAAATAGTAGGTATTAAGATTGAAACATGAAAAGTACGAAATATTAAAAATATCCATCGTTTACTTGGGTCATGAAATCAGTGCAGCTGGTCTCAGCCATCAAAGAAAAACATTGAAGCCATCGTGGAAGCACCCGAGCCCAAAGACGTCGGTGAGTTTAGATCTGTAGCGCCCCGGCACATCATCATCGACATTCATAATCATCACCATTTACATAGCCAGCGCGCCACGCCTCTCGCGCAGCTCATGCATAGCTCGAGCTGCGCGAGGACAGTATGAGCTTCTGGCCTGGCGGTTTGGACGCTGAAGCTGCTGCCGGTCCGCTTCGGCAAATCGCCTTGGATAATAAAGTGGCGAGAGAACGACACGACCACGTTGGCCGCCGTCCCGTCCTCCTCTCTCGCTACATTGGTGACCCGGAGAAGACGCCCTTCGCCGTGTCCTCTCCAGCCCGCCACCCTTCGACGACCTCTGCGCTGCGGTGCTCGCCTGCTACGGTGAAACCAACCGCCCACTTCCGGGGAGCCACAAGTTCCAGGTTCTTCTCCGCCCCAGCGAGTGGCACCAGACGGCCCGCAGCCCTACCATGACAAAGACCTCACTTCCCCGGCTATGACTCCCAGCTCAGATCCGGTCACAGGAACTTTGAATCCTACACCGGACCACGACAACGAGGTAGAAGACACTCGCACTCACACTTCCCCTGACTTCACCATCGAAAGCTGCGTTTCATTGATGCCCGCGTACAAAGGTTCATCGCAGGTGCTTGCCACATGCACGATTTCCGCGACATCAATGACACGCGACACCTCAGCGCCACCAGACTCCACGACGGCTACCTAGCCACACGCCTCGGAGTCTAGGCCCGAGATATTTTCGCCAATTATTCGACACCCAATCCCGGAGGTCCTACAGTCGACAATTTCCAATGAACACGATCTTCCATCAACCTTGGCAATCTGCGCATCCTGCAAGCAGCCACTATCATCTACCTTGACGTCTCCCGCAGCTGAAGTTCCTATCCACGACATGCTGCGGCGGAACTTCCTAGATGCTGCTACAATGACCATGGACCAGATGACAGATTCGCCAACGGCAGAACAGCCAGCACATTCCGTACCAACCCACACAAGCGGACAACCACCAGGCTGTCCCGACGAGCAGGGTACGCCAGCCGGCCTACCGGTAGAGCCCACGCCTACTGGGTCTCATGACCGCCCTCTGGAATCTTCAAATGGTGACACGACCTCTCAACAATGCACCTTGAATTCAGACGTGCCCCTCGCCATGGCACAGGCGTCCACTACCTCTGTGCGGCGCATCGGCTGACCAGTCGCTGTGGGCCTGATTGCCTGCCGTGACTTTCGTGCGCTTCTTCAAGCACGGGGTTTCCACGTCTTTCGACTCGGCCACCCAGGCCGGCACGGTAGCCGCACTGTATCGCTTAGGTCGGTGTTGCGTCGACGGTTGCGTCCACATGACCACAGCCAGCCAACTGCTCTTTGTCGACTGCCTTGTCAGCGCTATGTGCGCTGTCGCAGACTCCGTCGCGACCGTTACATTTCAGTCCTCGGTCATCATGGCTCCGCTTTGATCCATCAGACCGCTTCGCCCACATCACCAACGTGGGTTCTTCAGCACCTTTCCACGGCTCTAGATGGGGGTACCCTTGTCAGCCGCGTCCGCTCCAACCACTGGATTCGCTCTCAAACAATCCCGCCGAGTCATCATGAGACACACGCGTCTATGACCGCAGCGACCCGGCGCTTTCATCCCCATCCACTGCGTTTCTCCCAGTGTCACCCGCCGGAGACCCACTGCTTCCCGATGGCTTATACCCTTTGACAACCTGGACTTCCCAAACGGACACTTTGCGAACTGTCGTTCATGTATATAATCTCTTTCCTATTTTTTATTTGTACACATGTTCTCGATCGCGCGAAGCGGTGGGGGGGGGAAGCCTATATAGCGCCCCGCTACATCACCATCGACATTCATCATCAGCACCATTTTCATAGCCATCGCGCCGCGCCTCTCACGCAGCTCATGCATAGCTCGAGCTGTGCGAGGACACGAGCTTCTGGCCTGGCGGTTTGGATGCTGCAGCTGCTGCCGCTCCACTTCGGCAACTCTCCTTGGATAATAAAGTGGCGAGAGAACGACATGACCACGTTGGCCGCTGTCCCGTCTTCCTCTCTCGCTACAGATCCTGCATTTGACTATGTCATACTAAGGGAGATTCCTTCCCAACTGGTCTACACTACTAGCGCCCTTGTATGTTCTGCTTAACAAGAACACCCCTAAAAATAGACAGATGAAGAACGAACAGCCTTCATCAAAAGCAAGGTCATCGAAGAAGCAAAGGTGCTGGCACACTATGACCTGTCTAAGAAATTGGTACTTGCATGTGACGCTTTGCCATATGGAGTTGATGCAGTGCTTTCACACTACTACTGATGCCATGAGTAAATTACCACCGATAGAGCTTTATCCAGAGCCACCTGCACCACCAGAGCTGGTCATCATCATCATCATCATCAGCCTGACTACGTCCACAGCAGGACAAAGGCCTCTCCCATGTTCCGCCAGTTAACCCAGTCCTGTGCTTGCTGTTGCCAATTTATACCCGCAAACTTCTTAATCTCATCTGCCCACCTAACCTGGTCAGTGCAATCTCAAAGCTGGAAAAGCTAGCAGTGTCGGTTGAGCAACTGCAGCAGTTCACTGACAGTGCCTATACCTTAAGTGCAGGAATAGGTCAGAGTTGGGTGGCCGCAGAGTTCTTCGGAGGAAGCTTTCCAACCATTCTAGCAAAGACGGGACGATCTGAGCGTGCACAATAATCAGCTGTACTCGGAAAATTGTGTTGTAGTGCCACCTCCTGCTCAGAAGCATATTTTGGAACTGCTACATGAGGCGCACCAGGGAATGGTTGTCCTGAAAGGCATGGCAAGGTCGTTCGTCTGGTGGCCAGGAATGGATGCTGAATTAGAAAGATGCACACGGCAGTCCGCACATTGTCCTCAGAACACTCCGTTACCTAGCAAAAGCAGAACCAGTGTCATGGCCTGAGCCAAGGGTGCTGGGAGCGGGTACACTTAAATTACGCAGGCCCATTTAAAGGAAAAATGCTCCTTACACTAATGGATGGCAAGTCAAAGTGGCCTGAAGTTGCCATCGTGTCAACAGCCACAGCTGAGCATTAAGAGATATTTTTGCAAGGTTTGAACTAACAAGGTGTACTGTTACTGACAACGGAACACTATTAAGGGGTAAAGCTTTCGACGACTTTGTTTAGCAAAATAGCATTAAGCATTTGCTTAATGCCATGACTAAAGGGAGCCGGGAGTTAAGCTCGCTGTCTCTGACACTTCTCGCACGATCTAACTAAGCTTAATAAACTCTGTCATGTTTAGACACAACAAAATGCGTGCGGGGAACAGAGCTCCTGATCTGTGTACTTTTGAACCGAAAGAGCGAGCTGCTAAAGCAGCCAACTGGGCTCGTGTGGAGCCGAGCACCCACGTGACGGTTAAGGTGCCTACCTCCGTGCCCTCGCCGCGGTGAACAATGCGCACGGCGAATGTGGGCCACAACGCCCAGCGACAACGACGCTTAGCGTTGTTGTCTCCCTACAGAAGATGGCGACACTGTGATTTGTCGTCTCCTTGCTGGTATGTATATTCAGATTATCTGACAGCGCAGGTTATTTTCTAGAACTACAGAGCTGATGTTGTTTGTGATGACTTCGATAGAATGTTGGACTGGCTCTGTTCCTCACACAAGTGCAAGGTGAAATGCCCGGTCGACTGTCATCTATTGTTTAGAGAGAAATTCCTATATGGCGATAACTTGGGTGGAAGTTTGAATGCCTGTCTTCTTCACCTAGGAGCGAGGTCAAGAGTACCAGTCATGCCTTCTATTTTTGTGCTCAACTCTTTCGCATAGGGTCGTTCAGTAAGTATGTGTACATCCTTATTCGAGGCCTTACCTGACAAGGCAGTGCCATGCAGAGGATGTTTCGTGCGATGACTTTCTGGATGGAAGATAGACTTGCTGTGTTCTCACCTGGGAGCAAGGTGGAATGTGCGAGTCCCAGCTTCCGGGTTTGGGAGCTTTCGGCTACACAGGGAAAGAAATTTAGAGAAGCTCTCAGGTACACCTGGTTGGCAAGCTAGCCAGTCCTCCCCACACTTCTCTGTTGATTGATTGTCATCTATTGCCAAGAATGGAATTCCTTTCTATTATTGTTTCTGAGCGGAAGCTAGGCTGCTTTTTTTCCTTACTGGAATCCGAAATGTCATAGTCTATGCTTCCTCATTGATGGCTTCTTTGCTTCCGGCTATCGTAACTTGAAGCACCACAAGGAGGACACACTGTAGAATATGTCCCTGGATTGCCTAATTGGCGATCCTGGGACATGTATTCTCACTGTACTTCCCTGTCTATAGATTTCATCCCTATATGCATTTTCTACCGAATAGTTCCTCAAATAGCCCTATTAGAAGGCCCCACAGTCCTATGCTTCGTGATACCTGCCTGTGGCCGTGTCATGGCCTACGCGACAAGGCCTACGGATTTGCGCAAGCCGGATCCGCCAGTCAGGTTCTCAGGAAGAATGGTAGTGGGGATGATGACACTATTAGTAGCTTAGTAAACTGGAGTTATGTGGAGCGTCCGGTCGTCGATTCCTTCATATTTCGGTCACTCCGTGCCCTCACCCGTGCAACGAAGGTGCCGTGTGAACCTGGGTCACAACTTCCAGCAGTAACAATGCCCGTGATCGCTACCTCCCTACACAAGAAACAGACACTCCTAATATGTCGTCTCTTGGCTGGTTATGCGGATTAGCTTATCCGACACCTTTATACTTTATGACCGTTTACGGCTTATACATTACAGCACTGGTTCTTTGCCAAGGTATTTGTGGATGCGTGTGAGAGTGGCTAAATATCATTCACTTGTGAGCATGGTCTGAGTTTTGAATACTAAGTGTCGTGCTCTAATTCAGACGAAAGGGGCCGTAAAGCAGGAACCACGACGTCTTGAAATCTGATGCATGAGGGAGTAGTGCATGCGTAGAATGTGGACAGGGCATATCACTTCACCGGTAAGAGACTATCGATCATCTTTTTACTATCTTTCCGACTCTTTATATGTTGCCCAGATACGGCTGCTTTCAACTTCTGTTGCAGGCTTTAGCATGTTATTTACATATACCGAAGATATAATTAATGGTCACCGAAACTTCGGAATCACCGAATGGTCACCGAATCTCCAGGGGTACGTGATTTTTACAGGCCTTATCCTTCACACGTCGTGCATGCGGTTGTAATTGTACGCAAGAATGACTCGCGGCTTTTGCTTAGTGTTCCTCATCTAAAAGCAATGGCATAACTTCGAATGCAGAGAGCTGCGTTTATAGGCCGGCTAATTAACTCATGAGTTGATTTCAATCCACTCAATCTCACTCATGCACAGACCGGGTCATGCGTATGTGCTTTAGTCCGGATGTGTAACGTTTTGCTGAGATTGAGATTGACTGAGTCCAGTTTGAAAAATTTTAGAGACGGAGTCAGAGTTTACCCTATGAAGGAAAACACTGGTGAGTCTGAAACCCAGTGAGCCCTAGCAACCACGTTCATTTTCGAGTAAATCTTAGTGAGTTTCACCGTTTAATGCCAACCTAAATGGTCTTATCTACTAATCCTCAGCAATATACTGTTAGCCTTATAATGACTTACGTTTGTAATGTAGTCTATTCACGGATTTGTCAATGGAATAGTGTTCATATGCCACCTCAATATTTATTAATGAAAGGCGTAAGTCAGCGGAGGCCGGAAGTGTGACGACCTCTAACTGCAAAACTTTGTTCTTGATAAAAATTTCTCATGCCTGAGAATTTTTTACAATTGTTCGTTCTGGATTGAAAACACCGATGACTTTTATTTGAAGGTGCAATATCGAAACGCGAATCTTATGAGCACATAATTTGTGAGAGAGTGGCATTCAGGTGTCCCGGAAATGGTTTTTTGACATTTCGTTTTTGCTAAAATCATCCCTACAGCATATCATTGGCCTCATGACTCAGTCTAAACACATTTTATTAAGGCCACTACGAGTAATAAATAACTATTTCCCTCCCCCGCTACATATTTCACCCTCAGCTTTTCTTCGAGCTCAAGTGTCCAAGTTCCGCCATCAAGGGTTATGCATCATAATGTGACCCGAGAGTACGCTTGCATCATGTCGTGTCACCTGCTTCTGGTAAGTCGAAGACAGCGCTGAGCTACTGGCTCGGCTGATCGCATAGACCTAATATACTAATTCTAGAGGAGAAGCTGGGTCGCGAATCCAGTTACCTAAAGAACGCTGACATCTTGAAATGTTCTCATTGCAGCCATCACATTAGTGAGTCTTAGCATAAGCGAAGATTGCAGGCGTTCTGGCGTAGCGTTAGCGTACGGCGCATGCGCAACGCAAATGCATAGCTTCGCATTGCGCTGTTGGAAATCTCTCTATTTTCAATTCGCGCCAGACCCAACAGATCTAGCGCTATTCGCAACTATATATAACGGTCCGCGTGCTGGAAACCCAGGTCGAAAAAACGCTTATTAGTGCAACGTGGCACTTTCTCGTGGTGTTGCGCTGAGTTTTTTTTTCATTGTGGCGTCAGATCACGTTGCTTCGTCGAACGCAAAGGGCGTCAACTGCTGACCACCTCATTCTCATCGACGTGAGGTATATCATCGGTCAAACAGCGGAAATAGTTGCGCTGCGCGAGCAAGCATCGAGCCTATGCGGTGAACCGCACCATATATACTTCAACTGGAAAAACCTCTCCAGGCAGCCAGATGTTGAGAAGCCAACTTCTCATGTGAAGCCGGCCTCTTCAAAAACTGCATGCACATCTGTGCTGCCTTGCTGCACTGATATTGTCGCAACAAACTATTGGACACGCTACGCTGAGACGGAGGCGATGCCACGAGATACAGCTTCCGAGATCGCCCAGTTTTTCATGTCTTAAACTGTACTGCGTCATGGTGCTCCATCTGTAGTAATAACAGACAGAGGTACAGCGTTCTGTGCGCAGCTTGTGGATGAAGTTTTTCGGCTGAACAACACCAGTCATTGAAAGACGACTGTTTACCATCCTCACACCAATGAACTTATCGCGGGACTAAACAACACATTCACAGATATGACCTCCATGTACATCAACATTCAACATAAAACATGGGATAGGATCATGCCATACGTGACGTTGGCCTATAACATCGCCGTTCACGAGATAGCATGATTCAAGCCGTTTCGCCTTCCCTATGGCCCCGAAGTTCAGACAATAACAGGCGCTATGCTTCCCGGTGAAGGCGCTGGTAACCTAACAACTGACGCTTAAGAGTTTGCAGCACGTGCCGAGAAATCCTGCTATCTCACGCGGATGCACATCTGTCGACAACAACAGGCAAATGCACGGCGCGACAACACCCACCACAGAGACGTATCCTACAGTGCAGGAGACCAAGTTTGGGTCTAGACCGCTGTTCATCGCCGGAACCTCCCCGAGAAATCGCTCAGTCGGCGCTTCGGTGCCTATAAAGTGCTATGCCGCATTAGTGACGTAACCCACGAAGTTGTTTCGGACACTGCGCCGTAAACACGTACACAGAGATAAGAACCAAGCTCCGACATGGTTCATGTTGTGCTCATGAAGCCCTATTTTGCACGTCCATATTTTTTTTCAAATACCAGTACCCATAGCAGTGGGTCGAATGCAAGGCCAGTGCCACAGGTTGCGAAAGAAAGGACAGCGCACGCATTTATTTCTCTCGCAACCTGTGCCACTAGCCATGCATTTGACCAACTACTACAGGTGGCAATATGCTTTGGATCCACAACGCTTGCACTTGTACGTTTCGTAGATATCGGGATATAAAAAAAACTTTTTTCATTAAAAAAACTGATGCGAAACAAATCGATCACAAAGGAAATAAACAGACATTTAAGAATTACTGGCAATTTAGAATGATATAGTATCGTGTAAGGCTAATGAACAGATGCAAATAACTCTGAACGACGAAAATTTCATAGAGAATAATGTTAACAGAGCATTACCCTTAAGTCAACAAGAAATTAGCATATGGTGAAGCAATTTACTTTGCCAAGTACTTTCTTTTTGTCTTTATTCGCTTTTTTTGCTATATCTCCCTGTAACCATTATCTTATCCATGTGTGCTATTCTATCCCAGTATGCACGAATCACCGCACGTCTTCATGATGATGATAGTTTTCTGTTGACTGATTACTACCACAACAGTGGGCATAAACAATCCCACTGTTCAAAAAATTGACGGCGTATCTGCATGCTTCTCTGGCAAAGATCCTCGAAAGACGATAGTCTTCTCTGTAGACAGAGATATGTAAAATAAAGCGTTCATTTGGCGTTCTGCGCGAGAAGATTGGTGAATAGAGAGAGAGAATAAAACATTTATTTTCGATTGAGGAAGGAGTGTCGGTGAGCGGGTTCCTTAGTCCGGGATCCTATTGGCGCGGGCCGCTGTCCTCGTTCGTCTCACGAGGGCCTCTTGGGTCTTCGGATCTGAACTGGACAGAATAGGTGAGTAGGTGCTGCGCGATATATGGACGCCATCTAGCAGTAATTTGAAGAAGCAATTTTCCTAGAATGCAAAGCCACTGGTAGGGAGCAGCACCATGTACTTTTAGTCGGGAGCAGAGTAGCGGATAGGTCCGCCATCTTGCCCGGTTAGCAACCATCGTTACGCGGTGAAGGCGCACTCTATTTTCGCAAGCGACTTGCTTAAGCCTGTCGCCGATCGAAGAAGCGTGCCGCCGATCGCGAGTCGACATGCCTGACATGTCAAAGATTGGTGACGAACGAAGAAACACGTTCTTTCCGGACTGTACCATGAGAGTTCAGAAGCATGGTTTAGTCTGTTCGGTAATGCAAATCACAAAGGCTTAGCGTTGTGTGGAATGAAATGCGCCGCCGTTGCCGCTTGGTCAAGTGGCGCCGGCTATGGAAGATCAACAGTAACTCACAGGCACGGAATAAAGGTCCTCCGAAATAAAGAAGCACCCAACTGAGGCAACAGCATTAATTAGTTCAATATGTTTTCCGAAAATAGCGCCGCATCCCCGCAAATATTTCTGTCGAAGATTAAGGACATGAATCTAAAGCAAATAAAAACACCAGTTCGTAACTAGCGAGCTACGAACTGGTGGAGCACGACGGTCACTTGATAGATTCCAGGTGAATGGCAACCGCTTTCAGTGGTGCGGTCTGTGTACGGGCTTCTGCACAGTGCATGGTTGCTGGTGGAGTTGGAAAACAAATGTGCTGTACTCTACTACCTAAAGATAGCATATACAGCGACTCTAGTTTTACTGAAGCGTAGAAAGTACCCGCTTTTTTGTTCATAGCATCGCGTTGTCAGGGCAGTGTAATGAACATTTCTGAAGACCGCACGCAGTCTTCGAAATTAAATTCTATGTTTTCCTAAAAATAAATTAATACACTAAATAATACTCATGTGTTGATGTTGCACCTAAATATGCGCGGTATTTGCTTTTTGGTTGGCAATGTTCATCAGCATGAGCACGACCAGGAGTCCAAGATGGGTGGTTGCTCAACGAAGGGTTAAACTATCGCCCTGCCTTCCGAATCGAGTGACAGACAAGTAGAAAGGCAGACACACTGAAATACCAAAATTATTGCGTCAAAGTATCCCATGAAAGACTATCGTCTTTAGAATTCAGTGAATGCCCTAACTTCCGCTTTTGCTATGCACAAAGAAACTTCAGTAGCTTTTACGTAGTATGCCGTGAACTGTGTTATTCTTATTGCTTAGACATTGAAGTTCAGGACAGAACAAGTGCTCGCACGCGCAAATGTATATGTAGATCAGTAAAACTGTTGGCGTACGCCGACTCGGGGACATCACACAAGAGTATGGTGACTGGCAAACTCTTTCAAGGCTGAAAGAAGCTGCACTCGCCTGTAGCCTCTGTGTTTCTCATCTTTAATAGCGTTAACTGATCCGTATGCATGAACTGAAACAGAACAGCTTACTCAAGAAGCAAGGTGTGGGAGCGGGTTGGTTGGTTGGTATTCGATGTCTTAAACAGCTGAAGTGCGAAAAAAGTAACAACGGACTAAAGGAACAACGAGGACGAGCGCTAACTTCCAACTTCAATTTTATTGCACACCACCAAGAATATTTACCTGTCACATGACATTACAATCAAATCAATCAATGCACAAAGGTAAAGACAAAAACTAAGCAGAAGTGAATTTACATAGAAAAACCACGTGTTGGTGAATTGAAGTAATCTATAGTTCTTTTTTTGTTAGTGTGACAGATGGCTTGCTGATGCAGCTTCAATTTGCTATCGCCACCAACACATTGATGAGCCTTACCTTATCGTTAGAGTGAGTAGCCAACACAGGTGTTTATTCCAACACTGTTAATGCTCGTACTCCTTGTTCCTTTAGTCCGTTGTTACCTTTTTTGTGCTTCAGCTGTTTATTACTCAAAAAGACTTGCCAAACATAAGGTGGTAAAGCTATTTCGTCATGGGGGGAGGGGGGTTCAATGAATCGTGTCTGCAAGCATGTGCAGCACGTACTTTTTTACCACGTATTTGTTTGATTATGCTTGAAAAAAAGGATTGATTGACTGATATGTGGACTTTAACGTCCCAAAACCACGATATGATTATGAGAGACGCCATAATAGAGGGCTCCGGAAATGTCGACCACCTGGGGTTCTTTAACGTGCACCCAAGTCTGAGCACACGGGCTTACAGCATTTCCGCCTCCATCGAAAATGCAGCCGTCACAGACGGGATTCGATCCCGCGACCTGCGGGTCAGCAGCCCAGTACCTTAGTCACTAGACCACCGCTGTGGGGCAGAAGGAGAAAATTAGGCTTCGCCTTTAAACGCTATAGCGATAGTCTGTCGTACTTCAAACACTTAGTGCGTGAAAACTGTTCGTGCTAGCTATGCACCCTTTAGACAGCATTAGAAGAACAGGCGTGGTAGCGTGCCTTTTTTAGTGGGTTACTGGCTTTAAATCACGAAGTCATTATGATAATCACGTGGGCTGACGCCCGAGTGAGTGCTTGTACAATGCATTATTACTGGGATATTTCATGTTTTATTTTAAAGCATGTACACAAGACGCGTATGTTAGTAAAGCATGCGTTAGTTTCACAGCCTTTCCAAGCACAGCAAGTTAAAATCACTGTATTGACAAGCAGATGCGCGACACTGTGGTACAACATCCAATTTCCACGCAAGGGCCCTCGTTTGATCCCCACACGAATCCTAAGAACGCGGGTTCGATTCCCATTCACACCAAGGTTTTTTAATTATTATTCATTTTAAATTTGCATCGTTCTCGATTTCTCGGTTTCATATAGGATGATGTTTCGCTCACAAACAACGGCGTCGACACCGATGCCGGAATTTCTGCGAAATGAGCTCTTTAACGCTATCGCGTTAAAAGGTTGGTAATTTGCGTTTTTTCACCACAACTCATATTTGATTGAAGCACGTCGGTCTAACAAACGTATTACTAGTTGCTCTGTACGGCTCAATTCGAAATCAAAGGGAGTTATAGAATAGCGCACCGCGACTCCTTGCGGCGCTGTCGCGGCCCCTGCGCACGCGTCGTAACGCGAGCAGCCGTTCATGTTCGTGTCCCGCCGCACGAAATCCCAAATAGCGGGCGGCGGGTGCGACCCGCATGCAGCCCGCAAACGCTGGTTTTGAGGCTACAGTGTCGCTGCTATTGTGCGTTGCGGTTTGAGAGAGGCAAGATACTCTTCTAAAACCCGCTAAGCCAGCAACCCCCGCAGTGCCTGTAAACGCTTTCTAAAGCTTCCTAATGTGGGATACCAGTCATACCACTCAAAAACGGGTCACGTTTCTCGTGTAAACGTGACGCATTTTCCTCACAGCGTCCTTAGAGTACGGTGGCGTTCGCTTTGTACTCAGTAAATGTGTGAAGCGTACTCACCTCAAGTTAATCTGCAAAAGTGATAACGTACTTTATTAATTCGTTAGTTATTATGAATAGGAAAATAAACCAAATGTTTTTTCGCTAATCCTTCCCCACTACCCCCTCTACTAAGAATAACGCGATGAAAACCGCGCCGCGATCTATAGAGCCCTCCCAATTCCCGAGCGCCGATGGCCTCACGACGTAAGACGGGAGATCATCATGTCACGGCCTCAGATCTTCCGGTAGCTCGGTGAGCGTGTTCCGTATGCTGTAATCATCGACTTCGGGTGGTCGTGGGATGAGCCGAGCGAGGCAGGCCGAGATGAGGATGACCTTGAGCGGCTCCAGGATGATCTCGTTGTGGAGCAGGCCCGTGAGCGAGCGGAAGAGCCACTCCTTGGAGCGCTTGTCGCCGTACGAGAAGCCGTACAGACAGATCACCACCGAGCACACCAGGGAACCGGCCAGGGCCACCACCCAGCCGACCAGCTGGAACCACCAGGGGAGAAGGCCCCGACGCCCTTCGCGCACAAGCCGCGCGTACTCCTGCGCACGATGCGTGTAGTGTCACGTTTGCACCATACTTCATGAGCAGAAAAAAAAACATCGCCACCAGAGTGCTCCGTACGGATAGATAACCGACGAAGCGGAAACGTGTGGCCGCATTGTTCATCATTGGATTAATCCCGATGTCCATTAAAGTATTTTTCCATATTCGGTTGCGTACGTCCATAAATCTTGATTGGTGTTTGCTACCTTGCATTCCTCTTATTTTTAACGGACCAGTGGGGACTGATTGAGTTCGCCCTGTTTCTGTGGTACGAACAGCCAAGAGTTTTCGCGTACAAATGACGGGTGCGTTTTCGCTACGCCCAGCCACATACAGCTTTGTCGTAAAAACATGGCTGATTCTTTCGTCATAGGAATCGGTAAAACACGAAAGTAAAACGTGTCCTTACAGAAGTAGTTCAATGTTCACTGTACATTGATATAGGAAAACTCGCGCGATGTCTATAGGTGTCTACAGCTGAAGCACCGCTTAACGTGATTGCAACCACGTTGATTCTTAGTCATCTACATCACGGCGACTAGCGTCCATCATTGAAGAGACACTAAAGGAAAATAATAAGTCGTGACTGATTGCTCAAATAGTTGTCCAAAAACACCGTAGTGCTACTTTTGTGCCAAGGAAGCGCCTATTTTTTAATAAAATCACGCTTTAGTGGTCAGTTAAAATAGTGCACATTGTGCGGACTATAGAGGAAGAGAAGACCAAGGAATGGCGCGTGGCACGTGAGGTGGTTTCATTAAAGAAGACGCTTCCATGAAATTGAACCTGAAGGTGTTGGGAGAACTTAACATTACCATCAACGTGTTTGAAAACAAACATGGTCGCAGTGCACGTCGGCAACTAGTGGAAGTAACTTTACAAAGTCAATACGATGATAGATATTCAGTATGTCACGAAACAATACAAATCGAGCACATCTGTGTAGTGGTTGCGGAAGTACCCGAAGACCACAAATTCATAAAAGAGTTACGAAATCATCGTCAACAATTAGCCGATGCACTTTGATTTTCACATATCACCCAGGAAGAAGACATTAGCTTATTAATTGGCTCAGACCAACTGGTAAAGATTCTTGGGAGTGATGCCACTTGGCATAAAGATCGCAAAAGTCTCCTTTTCATTCAAACAGCACTGGGTTGGACAGTACAAGGACCTTTAAATGACGCAACCATTCTTTCACTGACCAACGCAAACGTTTGTGTACTACGGACAAGTTGTTGCGTGAGCACCGCCCTGATGCAGAAACGCGTAGGCTCAGAACTTCAAAAGTTCTGGCTGCTCGAAAGCTTCAGGATCACAGATGCGGATGAACCATCCAGAAGATGCCTAAAGCGTTTCTCAAAACCATTGAGCTGCAAGGTTAAAGGTATGAAGTCTGTCTGGCTTGGAAGGACAGGCAATCATACCTGCACGATAATCATGCGGAACCAATTAAGTGACTTCGCTGCCTACTACACAGTTTGTCTCAGAGCAAAGAAGTACTGCTTCACTATGATGCGGCAGTCAGGCAGCACCTTAAAGATGGTCATGCTGAGCCAGTTCCCGTCATCTAGTATTCGACCACCACTAAATATAAGATGCCCCATGGGGAAGTAATTAGACAATCATCCACAACAACGAAACTCCGGGTTGTCTTCGATGCCTCTTCCCATGCCTTAGGAGTGACTTCATTGAATGACCACCTGGAAAAAGGCCCGAACCTGAGCAACGATATGTTGAAGATGTTGCTGTGTTTTCGTCAGCATCAGTTAGGCGTCGCAGCTGACGTCCAGAAAGCGTTCCTGCAGATTGGAATCAAGCCAAGTGACAGGTACGCTCGGAGATTCCTGTGGCATGAAAGAACCCCTACAAGAGTGCAGGACATGAATAGCGTTTGCGAATACCGCATGACTCGCGTGCTCTTTGGCACTACGGCAAGCCCTTTCTTACTGAATGCAACATTGTAGTATTATCTCCAGAGCGTATCCGGAAAGTATCGCTGGAGAGCTGAGAATTCGGTGCGTTCCTTTTACGTAGATGACGTGGTCACCAGTGTTCCTACCGCCTCAGACGCCCATGAGCTATACGACCAAGCTACAGAAATCTTCGCGAATGCTGGAATGAAGTTACAAAAGTGGGCAACTCACTGCACTGCGTGCAGTGACCTAGAAGACTGCGTAGAACAGCCGGACCACGTGAAGATACTGGGAATACTGTGAAACACCATGTAAGACAGGCTAAGCCTGAACATTGATCCTGTTTTTGAATGTCTACAAGAAAAAAAAGCCAACGAAATGGTCCATATTACAGACTTCCTCCGCTCGCTAGTCCGACCATCTCGGCCTTGCAGCACCATTTCTAGTACACACCAAAATACTATTTCAGCGCATATGGCAACTACAACTTGATTGGGATTGTGAAATTTCGATTCAGATTGCCCAAGAATGGAATATGTGGTGCAGAGAAGTTCGTGACATCAAGACTCTTTCAGTACACAGGTTTTGTTTTTAAATCTGTTATTTGGATTATGACCTGCATGTATTCACGGACCCAAGCAAGGCCGCTTGCAGTTGCTTGCCTGCGGCACAACCGCGATGGTGCATCAGGGCACATACTCATGGCAAAGGCCCGAGTTGTTCCCATAAAGCAGCTTTCACTTCCATGGCTCGAGCTTCTTGGAGCTTTATTGGGTGCCAGACTAGCAAAGCTCATAACTAACGCAATGTTAGTCACTTCTAACAGCTATTTTTGGACCGATTCAACGGTGCATTTGGGTTGCATCCGAGACATTCCTTCAAGGTGGCAGCAGTTTGTAAAAAACAGAGTCACAGAAAGGCAAGATCTCTTCGACTCTTCCCAGTGGTACTATTGTTTTGGGAAGAAAATTCAGTTGACTTAGTTTTGCGGGGCACATCGGTAAAAAATCTAATTGTCAGATTTGGTGGGGAGGACCAGTTTCGTTGGCCAGAAGTGAAGAATGGCATAACCACATGAATACTAATCCGAATGCTCTTGAAGATTATCTAAAAGAGGAGTCCAAAGTAGACACCGTTACGCTCTATTCGTCCTCGACATCGGTACACGCTTTTTGGACCCATCAAAATATTTCCTGGTTGCGGGTGCTACGCGTCACGGCTTGGATACTGAGGTTCGTCGCTGCCTGTCGTGACCATCCAACCCCTCAAGGACACCTAACGATGGAGGAGCTGTTCGCCTCTCAAAGGTATTGGCTGTCTATTATTTAAAAGCAACGATTTGGTCATGAATTATCAGCCCTCCAGGATGGGCGAGATCTACCCAAAGCGTCGACAATTAGGGATTTGCTCTAATTTCTTGCGGAAGAGGATGTATTGCTGAAAATTCAAACAAAGCTTCTGAATTTAGTGTACCACGAAGGCATCAAACACCCGATTCTGCTTTCTGGTGACCACATCACCACTGAACTCATCACCAACGGCTTAAGGTAGAGGCTTCTGCACGCATGAGTCGAAAAAACCATCGCAGAACATCAACAGCACTTCTGGGTGACGAAGGCGAAGCAGTGTGCGAAAAGAGTGATTGGGCGGTGTACCTAGTGCGTGCGATTAAGGGTGAAGCCTGCGACAGCTCTTATGGCGGCGCTACCTGCTGACCGAGTGAATGTGTCCAAACCTTTTGACATTACTGGTGAAGACTTTATTGGACTAGTGTACTTTAAAGGTGATCCAACACAGAAATCATACATCGTGGTATTCACTTGCTCGTTTGTACGCCCTCTTCATATAGAGATTGTTTTACGCTCAGCAGCAGACAGTTTCTTTGAGGCCTTTCGGCGTTTCACTGCACGTCGTCAATCCCCTTCAGTGATTTACTGTGACAATGCTTTGTGTTTTAAACGTGCTTCTCACGAACTTCGTGCTGTGTATGACACTATTAGGCGAAGTGAGGTCGGTGATTATCTGTCTGCTCATAGCATCACGTGGAAATTTTCTGCTGACCGCGCTCCTTGTTGGGGTGGATTTTGGGAGCATATGATGAGGTGAATGAAAGACACTTGAGAAAAGCACTAGGAAGGTCTCTTCTAGATTATAGCCAAATGAGCATGGTTCTAGCAGGAATTGAAGCGATCATAAATAGTACACCACTGACGTACTCGTATTCTGCACCAGAGGAACCAGACGTCTTAACACCTGCCCATTTCTTACATGGCAAGCGATTGACGGCCCTTCCCGACTTGCAAACTGCAGCCGTGGTGCCCAGCTTCCATACGGAGCTGCTTAAAACTTGGATAAGCTTCAAACTTCTGGAATCGCTGGTATAAAGAATAATAATAGTTCTCAGAACTGCTCTAAATTAGCCAGTGGTGGACATTACTATAGTATTGCAGAAGGCAATATAGTGATAGTGCGCGATGATGCTGTGCTCAAGTTGTTTCGAACACTATCACGTGTTCTGAAGAACAATTACGGGAAACGGCGGCATTGTTCGTGCATGTCGCCTAAAGCTAGTGGACGGCAAAGTTGTAACGCGGCCTATTCAGCCCTCGTGTTTCCTAGAAATGCGTCCACAGCAGTTCGTGGGCTGGGAGTGTTAATAACAGTGCACATTGCGATGACTAGAGGAAGAGAAGACCGAGGAATGGTGCGTGGCACGTCAGGTGGTTCTTGGATCTGTGCCAAAATAAACGGCCGCGTCGAGACGCTCTGCTCTTCATCTCCAGGCGTATTATTCCTTTAAACCCAATTTTCTACGAAATACGTCTTCGGATGTTATATGGTCCGCAACATCGCGTTAGCGGACTTCAAATCCCCTGCCTAAAAGTGGTCTGTCTCACGTCACTGTTGCCGTGCACAACGTTGATTAGCTTTACTGCGCGGCGGCCGACACTGGTAGCGGCAGGGCGAAAATAGCGGAAGCCACAGCAGCAATAACCGCCTTTGAACAATTTTCTGCCATCTTGCAGGCCATGGTTCTGCTTGCTTACAGCTAAACTAGATGACACAACCTGTGTAGCCTAACCAAGCGAGAACAAAACTTTCGAACAACTTGCGCCATTCTCTATAATATTGCGTGGTATACTCCTTTTTTATGAGACAAACTCGCAGTACAACCAGCATTTATAACGTTTCTTGATGCATGGACGTTTCTTTTTTATGGCGGACAGTTTGATTACTAGTGACTAACTGTAGTCGGACGCTCTCAGGACATCAAGATCTATTCCAAAATATCCCACTGATGAGGTCCGTCATGTGCTACATTTAGCTTAATTTCTCGGTAAGGCACAGGTGTTATTATTAATGCCGTTTCATGCGTTTTCATGCATTGAACTTGCACTCTAACATAAACTGTTATTTGCCTTTAGGATCCCTTTAACAATTAAGCAAACTTTTGTAGTCATAGATGATTGTGGTAGCTGTAGTAGTTAACGGTGAAAGCTAGACCGGAGAAAGTGATGTGCCAGCGGGCGGGACTGATTGGACGCGAGACTGAATGGACGCTGAACTTGAGCAGAGGTCGCCTACTCACCGCATGTTGGAGTTCTTGAACACGACTGCTTATCAGAGGGAAACGCAACGCGTGTCGTGTCTTCCCTTTGGCTGGCTTCGATTATTCGCGGGGCGAGCGTAGGTGAACGGAAATGGGCATCATTGAGCTACACCCAGGCGGAACCGGTGCGTTCTAGAGGTTTCAAAGCTATCTTTGGTACCGATAGATTCTATGAGTGACGCCAGCACTTGGGGTAATGATGCCACCTTGGGGTGTGTTGAGGCGTTGACCAAATTACAGTTCTATCGAAAATGCGTCTAATAGGACACACACTTAGAAACGACGTGTTGACAGAACTAAATCACACATGCAACAGTCATGTACTACTGCGCTTTACCAAGAACGCTGTGAGAGGACACTGGTAGATATAAAAGGTGTATTTTTTGAGCCATAGAAACTATGATCATGGCCCAGTGATAGAGGGCCCGACAAAAGTTGTTGCATACCCAGAGAGCATTTTTTATACGATACGTTTTTTCTACTTCTGATCGTGCGTATTTTTAAATGACACTTTCGTGACGGAAATACGTCACTAAAATCTTGGGGGACTCCGGCAGAAACACTTTCGTGTTAAATGTTACACGGGTCGTTGCCATGCTGAGGGGTAGCCTAACATCAGCGCTTACACCTTCACAACTTTACAAGAAGCAGTGCTGGCGAAATCTTCGATGAAATAATGCCATTCACGCACCATGTACCAACTCTCAGTGAAGAGTTTATTCTTAAACAATAAAATATGCCTGCAAGCTCCTAGACAAGGCTTTGACAAACCATGCGTGTGCTGCAAAAACGAGTTGAATCAAGAAAATGTCTCATCGCGGAAACATAATAATAATATCTGGAGTTGAACGTCCCCAAACCACCATGATAGACGTCGTAGTAAAAGGCTCCGAAAATTTCGACCGCCTGGGGTTCCCTAACGTGCACCCTGTCACGGAATTGTCCATGGAGCGATCCATGAGCACAATCCGGAGGCTGATATAGTGTGCATTTAGCTACTTGTATAAGCGTAAAGTCATGAGGTCAAATTGCAACTGTTTTTTCTGTCCAAGTAGTAGGTAGTCCTGAGTACAACATTGTCACAGGGCACGAGCTATGTTCCTTATTTTTTGTTATACGTTTATTAAAATGCTGCTGCCACAAATGGTATTTGGATCCGCAGCAGATTTCTTAGAGCACATTACCATAATACGTAACACAGCGATATCATCACCACAAAAGGGGCTCCTTTTCGTAGCACGAATGTATTAGCTTCGATGCGTTTCATTGAGGCTAACGTGCCAGCGCCGTCAAGGTCTTCAAATGGCTTCCAACATATGACAGAAAATGTGCACCTGCAGCATCTGAGTGCGGTGCTCGCTGCGCGACTCGGAGTAGTTGTGCGACAGGTTGTCCAGGTAACTGAACAGCGAGATGCGTGGCCTCCTACGCTCGGGCGCGGCACTTAGAGGCCGTGGACGACAGTTGCTGAAGACGAAGATGACAAACACGCCTAGCGGCACCGTCACCAAGCTCACCTGCAGGTGCCACGAGACAGGAGTAAAGAAAACAATGCTCAGCATCAAATCTGTTCCTCCTATGACAAATTTCGCGAGAGTTTTTATAACTTCTAGGATTACCTTGTAGTCACGAAATCAAGTATCGGCTTGTGCTGAGAAAGGTGATTGAGGCTGCGAATTACCGTAAGGCAATAATACCTCATACGTATCGCACGACTGCAGTGATCAAGGATTCAACAGGATGGCAAACCAGCACAGTTGATTACTGCTCATTTTAAGCTAAAGAGCGAATAACAAGGATTCAATAAATAAACAAAACGAGCGCTAAGCAACTTCTGAAACGTTTATTTAAAAAGAAGACTCTGCTTATACAAGAAATTTGTAGACTGCGCATGTCAGGTGAACTTCTCAGGGGAAGATTGGCTACAATCGCGACACAAAATGTTATTTATTGGTGGTCTAAAAACGGTGTCAGGAACTTTTGTTATTTTCTGAACTCATTGACACACAGCTTACACACGTGTCCTTGTTATAGGGCCTCACTTTATCATGCTAGTTGATCAGCACGTGTCTAAAGAACCTTGTTTACTAATCTCGAAAAGCATCTACATGAAGACAATGTCTTGACAAATTCGAGGTGAGCGTTCCATTTACTGGGCTGTGGCGTTGCGGCGTTTGTGGTGAGAAGCAGGGCGACGTGATGAATCTCACCACTTCACTGCACCTCATCACTCACCACTTCACCACATCAATGCAGGGCCAAAGTAGAGTGGCAGCGGCTATCAGTGTCAAAATCGTCAGGTGCGAGAATTCGTTTTAATTTGGCTACACGTGCCTCGAGCTGTCAGCATGAGCGGCGCAAGAGGCGCGATGTTGTAGTTAGAAAATTATGACGGTGATGATGCATGTCGATGACTACTAATTGGTTGATTGGTCGATTTGTGGGGCTTAACGTCCAAAACCAACATATGAATATAAGAGACGCCGTAGCGGAGGGCTCCGGAAATTTCGACCACCTGGGGTTCTTTAACGTGCACCCAATTTGAGAGCATAGAGCATTTTTGCCTCCATCGATAATGCAACCGCCGCAGCCAGAATTCGATTACGCGACATGTGGGTAAGCAGCCGAGTACCTTAGCCACTAGACCACCGCGGCAGGGCGTGTCGATGAAGATGAAGCTGAAAGTTTATTCAGGCAGTCGCCTGTGTGAGCGATGTGTAAAGTGCGGCACGTTAAGTAAACAACAAATAAAACCGTTCACTTACAAACTATGAACGTTGCAACGCGATTGGCGTTGCGAACGCCACACAACTTCAGGGAGGCTTCAACATAAGCAACCTCACTGAAGCGTGCTTTGGACAACACTGCTCACTTAGAATAGGTCTAGCAGTTTAGGATTTTATTATGAGGTTGTGCTTTTCTTCGTTTCTCGGCGTCAGACAGCATCGCATGGTGTGTGCGCTGGATGACCTTGTCTGTGCGTTTTCTTTTAACAGGAAACCCTTTAGTAGGGAATCTCGTTAGAGTGAATGCTTCGCCAAGAGGGCTTGTCATATTAACAGCAGGAGATCGCTTCTTTACAAGCTTCTTTGTAAACTTCAGGCTCACTCCCCATGAACTCAAAGGTGGTGGAGGAGAACATGATTACCTTGCTCAATAACGAGAGTTTGGCTAGCGGAAGATAAAAATGAAGGACAAGTGAATGCCAGGCAAGGAGAGTGCTACGCTATAGGCAACATTTAGCATCACTGGCGAGCCCGATTGAATACTAACCATTATGACCTTGCTAACTGTCAACCTGAGAGAGAGAAATAGAAATACGTTTATTGCAGAGATGACAGTTATTGAAGGTGGGAGGGTTCCTTATTCCAACAATTCTATGGAGTAGACCCCCAGATGGACCTGGGCGACAATGTCAAGCTGGTCGGCCAGGTCCGACTTGGAGATTGCGCCCTCTCACGGTTCAGTAATGACGTTCGGATTTGCATCGGTTGCTGTTTTTGTATCCCCAACGCGAAGGGAAAATATAGAAAAGCGGAGTACTTTAGCACAGTCATCATATTCTTTTTCTCAAGCAGTTTCCTTGTACAAGCTTGCTCTTCTGCCCACAAACCTTTGAAGTTGGGGAATGGTGACCAAGGGGCTCATTAAAACACTGCCAAGTAGGATATGTTGCCCTTGAAAGACATGTCCCCTTGTCGAAACGTTGGCGTCAGCGACAAACATTTACCGTTCAACAATGCCTTGTAATCATCTATGCTCTGTCGCAAATCACACAATGTCCCATCCTCCAAGCAAAGCTGCCAGCAAGGCGTGCTAGAAGAACATTTATGTCCCGCCTGCGTTCGCTGTATGTCAGGTGGTTGTATATAGCGCACGTTTGGACATTAAGATTTCTAGTTGACCCTCAGACTGTATCCTATCTGTTTGCTTTGATTTGTTCACCTGTCATTAACGTATCGACTTCTGTGGTTAGGTTATGGCGCTTGATTGCCGACCAATAGTGTTCAGGCGTGGGATGGAATTCTACCAGTGGTGACCAGGCGAAATGTTAAAAGCCCATTTGTTTAGATTTAGGTGAACGCAGAAAACACTAGATGTTCAGAATTCCTGGAGCCCTCTACTACAATGTCTTCCGTAGTCGTGTCCTGCTTTTGCATCGTAAAACCGTAACATATTTATTAGCTGTCAGTTATTCGAGGTGTATCAATCTGGCTCACCTGGAGTCCGAGCAAAAAGTCGTTGAGGTGCACGGGAACCTCGAAAAAGCTCAGGTGCTCGCCGTCCGAGCTCGTGTCGACGTCGTGGTACATGACGTTGAACATCATGGCCGACAGGATTACGAACAGCGCGCAGGTGACGCGTTGGGCGCGCGTGAACTTGGAGCTCCGGTAGCGCGCGATCACGTTGAACCACGTGTGGCCCGTGAAAAAATGGCGCTGCAGTCGACGCCTGGGAAGTCGCAAGGACGTCAGAGCACAGAATGCCATTAGTCTAGATTAAAGGTCATGTGTAAAACTTGCGTGTTTCAAAAGCAATTAGTGGGATTGAATAGAACGGCCCGGTTCTTAGTTTGACACAACCTGTACAAGCCACAACATGCAATAAAGCCATCAAAAACATAATGCGCATTGTTCATAGTTCGTGTAGTAATCATCAGATCAAACGAAATGGATGAACGCCGGTGATAAACCAACTTGCCGCAAATGGCGACTCTATTCACTAGCTTTGTAAATGAACGACGAGACACGCAGCTGACAGTGAACACTGAAAACTATACCTTTCGGATCAATTTCCATTGGCGGCAAGTGGGTTTTCATCCACTTTATTTTACGTTTTGAAGAAGAAAAAAGATTTCAGAAACCTGCTAATAATGCTCGTTCTCTTTCGGCTAAACGGCTGCGCTTCTTTTCACGTACTTCATTTAGATGCATTACTTTAGCTGCTTTCAGAAATGTTACTATTTCAAGCGATAGTGCTCATTTGCTGAACTTCTGGTTGCGCAGTCGGCATTGTTGATTGTGATCCAGGAAACAGCTTTGTACGTGAGCGGAAAGCTTGAGAAAGATGCAAATATTTAAGCAATAAAAAATCCTCAGTGTGAATCAAGCTTAGGCCTTCTGCAGGCATGCAAGTGTTCTGGAAAGGAGACATTCCAGTGATTGAAACAGCTTCACAAAAAAAAAGCTATAAGAATGTGACACAGTAGATGAAGTCTCTGATCTTATGTAATATTGCTTGGCATAATCGTAGAATCACATTAGGCGTGAATACAAGTAAATTGCTGATCGAGTGAGTGGTTTAAACTCTGCCCAACTATTAACAGGATGTGCAGCTACGCACGTTCGCGTAGATTCTTGGGGACCAGCAGCGGGTATGTCGCCAATTTGCAAAAGAAAGAAATATACCATAGTGGACACTTAGCAAACCATGGACATGAAGTAGATATTCTGAGATAGCTTGAATCTGTCAATGTTTCGCGCACAAAGGTTCCTTTCATTGCGACGTGACTCAAGGCGATGCGCATGACATCTTTTTAAAATCGAAGCAGAAGTGTCATTTAGGTTTGTTTTTTTCACCAATATAAAATTTAGGGCACAACTTATTGACGTATTACGAGTTCTTATGGTTCATATGTAAATCAATGCCGTTATTTTTCGCAATAAGCATTACTGATACGGGGTAACAATGCTTGATATAACTGATTAGGAAGCCCTCCATTCTTAGTTTCAGTTTCTGAAGCTCATATAACTCTCAAATCATTTCTTTCTTTGTCGCTACGGTTAAGCATCTGGTGACCCTATCCACAGAATAAAAGAGGGAATAGTGACTACCACATGTGTCGACAGGTGCGTGTATTATACGCGACATGTGCTTGCGAACAGGCATATATGCACACGTATTCGCGGCAATAAAAGGAAATATACCGGTAAAAGAAAAGTTTAGTCGTTCATTTTACCGATTAGAGCAGACATTCAGAGCTATAATACAGTGTGATTACACCGCCAATTCATTGTAGGGCCTAAAATTTTAGTACACGGACAATGGCCACGAGAACAACGCCAGAATCTCGGATTTGGTTGGTGTACTTATTAAAATGACTCTACAGTATTCTGTTTATAGTAAGGGTATTTTTAGCGAAACCTTGAGTTTCTTCGCATTACCCTGCTGAACATAAAATTGTGTGAGAAGTGCCCCAACAATACGACAATGAAGGCGCTGACACGTTACCGGAAAAGCGTCCAGAAGTCGGCCTGCTGCTGTCCGTCGGCCGGCCGGAAGCTGAAACTTTTGGGCTGTTCTTGGTCTCCCACTTCCGGCTGCAGCCACTGCTCGACGAAGAACACCCAAACCAGATCCTCGAGCATGTCCTGCACCACCACGGTGTGCAGGAACCACGAAGCGTGGTTGCCACGGGCCTCGAGTGTGAACACCACCTGCAGCAGACCACTTACCTTAATGAAGGCCCACCCTAGCAGGACAAAAAATATTGTATAGCACGAAGGCGGTGACAACATTAGCTTTTCATGGCGTGCATAAAACCTGGTCCGGTGAAGTGTCCTATCGTAAGCCTTACGTTTTAAGAAGGGAGCTCTACAAGCTTTTGGCTGCACCGGGCAGAAGGAACAGGGCCACTCTATTTGCCTCTTGGTGCCACGTACGTGGCACGTGATACGTGGCACCAACAGGCAGCAAGTCTTTCGCACTTAACGTATTGACAACTAGCGGTGTTGACTGGCGCTGCCACATTTAAATGCAGAAATACAACCTATAAAGCGGCCAAGGAGAGGACCACCACAATAGCTCAGTGGTAGAGCATCGCACGTGTTATTCGAACGTCGATACCTAGGCGAAAACATCGCGTATTGAAGAGAATGAACAAACACAAGGACAGATACGGACACATGTATACCTTCTTGTGCCTGTCGGTTTTTGTCCATACGCGCCGTTTTCGCTTCGGTATGAACAACAAACTAGCTCGAAATGTGTTATTCGAAGATCGCAGCTTCTGTCCCTGCCGGTGTCAAGCTATGTTTTCGTCCACTTTTCATTCTTCACACTTACATCACAATCGCTTCTAGTGCCGGTAACTATACTTTCCTTGACATTATGGTCTCTTAGATCTGAATACTGCTTCTTCTATTAAAAAACACTTACTTGAGTCAGCATTTGCCCTGTTTGCCTACGTACGTTCCACTGTGGGAACTTTTTTCGCAATGTTCCTGTGCATCGTAGGATATGGGCGTCTTGGTGCTGCACAAATTGGTTTCGGGACAACCAGCACGACAAGCCACTGTTTGTACCGCTGACGCAAGTCCAAAATGTCCATGGCATAAAGCACTCTCGGTTCGCGAACTTTTGCCTTTATTCTAATCTATCTCTTTTTTTTCTTATGCCAGCAACTGTATGGATCATCTATTTCCATTTATTTCACCGTTGCTGTCATCACGACTTTCCATATAAAGTCCCAGGGTGACACTATCGCGTCGTACGTTCGTCCGTTTAGCGTTCTATGGAGGATATCTGAACATCGCTGCTCAGGCGGGTAGTCAAGTCGAATGCAAAACGAGTAAGCTGATATAGCCTTTATATAGTATTCCAGTTGACCGCTACCCGATTTCCCACTTCGGCCATGATGCGAGACCATGGCTTGTTTTTTTAAGCACGGACCAGACTGACTCAACAAGAGACACTGAAGCGCCGAAGCTACAATACGTGCGCATGTATACGCAGAGTGCCGCTCGCTTACTTCGGTGATCTCGCCCAGAGCACGCTCAGTGGTGGCGAGGAAGTAGTCTCGGACTTGCGCTGCAGCGTGCCCGGATTCACGTTCTCGTCCTTCATGAGGAACGTGCGAGACGAGCCCTCGGATCCCCACCAATTGCAGCCACACCTGCGCGCACACACGGCAAGTCAATTAGAAAATTGAGAGGAAAATTTCGTTATTCGCATCAGCACGATGTACGTCTACATATCTTTGCAAAAAACCTGTCAGTTTATTGAACGATGGGGCTTGTGCAAGTCCCCCGTGTGTGCAGTGAAACGGTGCGGCAACATAATTCTTTTACAGTGCAAAAACGACGAATCCTTCAATGGAAGGACAGGTAAGTGATTCTGTTCACGTGTAAAAATATTTTATCAAATATAACATAAAATGACAAAATGTATTTGAGACTATTCACAATGAGTGCAATACGCGCAAGCGGTATACAGGTGAATAGCAGCATGAAATTGTAGACACCGTAAATTCATGCAGCGAGTAATGTAAACCAATAGGAAATTTTTTTGTTGAGTTTGTTTGCCATGCTCAGCTTCACAGAAACAACGACGGTGCATGTAAACTACGGAGCTCGTATGAAGCAATATTGGGACACCATTTCAAAAAGCATGGCCACAAACTTTACCACGAGCAGAATTATTGCACTGATTAGTCATCGACGATGTCTGCTGTTCACTGGGCATTTTGCGTAGCGCAGTAAAAATATTTGTCATTCATTGATACTTAATTTCGTTCTTTGATAGGCATCTGAAAACTTAAATCTGATCTACGTTTCATTAAGTGACAGCGCTCATTCTGCATGATCAACAAAACGAACGATGATTCTGGAACCGCAAGAGTCTACCATCGTATTTTCGTATGGCTGTATTGGACAAACGGTGGCAGCCTATAGTTCTTATGCATTCTCATTATGGACAATAGCGAGTTCGCAGAGTAGTTTCACACGGTGTTATAAAACAAGGCACAAGATAAAGAATAAACGCGTGCCCTTGCTGGTGGTTCCCGCGTTGCGACGGAAGCCGGTGATGATGGTGACGATGTAGGGCTGCTGGTCAGTGGCAGGTTCTGTTGCAGGTCGGTCACGGTGTTGTACACTTCGTCCCGCTGGTCTGCTCGGCGAGCCCACAGCAGCACAGCGCCGTACAGTAGCCACAGCGCCAGCACGCAGCTGCTAACGAGCATGTGGCGCTCGCGTAACACCACGAGACACCTGCACATTGATGCGATCACCTATTGTGCGTTGCGAGCACTAGAACACCAAGTGTCATTCGCCCGTATTCTTATAACGTATTTTGTATATTGAGATATTTATTTAACTAGACATTCTTCACGTGTTTTTGCCTTTGCCGTAGCCGTCATGCGTCGCATATCCATAGTTTAGCGACAATATGTTGTTCCCCCCAGGGTCCTTCATAACCCACCACAATGGTTTACTGCCAACTACTGCAATTCATCTCTTTGATGTGCGTGCCTAAGCAACCTAATAAATAACAGCAGTGCGGAAACAACGCCAGCGTGCCGTGATTCCCACCAACTGGTTATGTAAAAAAGAAAGTCTGAACAGGTGGTCCTGTGGTTTCAAGGATGATCAACACCAGTGCAATTGGCGCTAACCGACAAGAACCATTGCTTCCAATTTCTTAGTCGTAGATTCCAGGATTGCGTGACTAGAAACGAAATGCAAATGTGAGATGAAAAAAAAAGCTCGAAAGGTTCAACTTCTTGAATTTATTATCCCACCTTCCCCGCCCACTTTCAAATTGCTCACTCCTAAATCTTTTCTGGGGATAACCCAGCAGTAAGAGTTTTAAAGGACCTTCAAGCCACCTCTGATATATTTTCAAACATTTCAAGTGAACATGCACGTCATATGCAGAATGCCGTCACGATCAATGATGCCTCCCGTGCCAGCGCTAGGGTATACCAGTTGTGGATGCGCCACAAAATACAAGAAACTATTATCCTCCTCAGTGGGCCTTTCCGGTCACTGAGGGACGTCGCGAGGTTGCATCTGTGATGCGTAGCGTAAGTCATTTTGCAAGCAGTTAGCTGCCCCCGCTCCTTTGTCGTCGTCATACGTTCGTCGTGTTGCGGTGCCGTCGGCTCCTAATCTCACTCGCAGGTGGTCTGGCACGGCGTGTAATCGTACGAATCTATCACGTGGCCGATCATCTGAGGGCATGCGTCCAACACAGGTTCCATACCACTGACTACCACAGGTCTGCCTCTACCTGCTACCAAGGCCACCGAATGCGCTTGCGCGGTACGTCGCCGGGACCCTCCGATATTCAGCGGCACTGATGACCACGACGTCGACGATTGGCTCTCCACCTACGAACTCGTGAATGTCCTCAACAAGTGGGATGACGCTACAAAACTGGCTAACGTTGGCATTTGCTTATTCGTGATTGCTCACTTGCGGTTTCGTAACCACCGAACTGATGTTCCAACTTGGGCAGCATTTAAGACCAAGTTCAGCCAAGTCGTTGGTTAACCTGCTTCACGTGGAACTGAGCCGGCGCTTTCGATCTCAACAACCAGGCGAGGCAGACAGAATCAAGCATATCTTAAAGGGATTGGTTAACCGCATTCCAGATGCTGATCTGGATGAGCCCAGGTACTATCGCTCAGGTTACTGAGCTATGCTAGAGCTTCGATGAAATTCGCCGGCAGCGTCTCGTACCTGCCACCCTGTTTCTTATCAATAATCGGTGTCTGGCTTGACTCCATCGAAGGATCCCGTCCTCCTTGCGCAGATGCTTTTGTGCGGGAAGAAAATGCTCGTCAGCTCTCACTCATCCCAGCTTGCCGGAACGCAGTACACCGCTCAGCCCCGAAATACAGCACCTCATTCAAGACCATGTGTGGGACGTCCCAAAACATGTGTCTCAGATTCGTCCACCAGAATCGGCACCACCAGTCACGGTATCTTTGACGTATGCCGAAGCCGCAGCGCGCCAACGACTGCAGGCGTTCCGAGCACGGCTTTCGCTGTCTTCTCCGGCTTACACCATCCCGCTGCCACGACCTTCGGTACATTGAGTCTTCAATTCCTAGCGCACACCCGACAACTGGCCTGTAGGGACGTCACGCCGTCCGACGTAGACGTGCCGTTGTCGCTGGTTTTATGCAAAGACGAGACGTACTGGAGAAAGCGAGCTGTCGAACTAGAGCAGCGGCCGTGGCGTCCAGCCAGCCAGCAGCCGCGAACTTTCTACGCGCCCCGTTCCACGAGCTACCAGCGCTCGGCATCTTTTTCTCAAGCCGGATGGCCGCCACTAGCGCTACGCTAAATGCCCATGTGCTCCTCATGGGATTTACCCGGACGTATCGCACGCCTGTGGTGCTCCAACCACTACATTTCCTAAACAAGCCGCATGCATCTGATTAAGGCCACACGTTCCTCTACGATTGAGACCGTGAATCGCCACTTCCGCGCTAAAGTATTCGACCAGTTCGTGACAACCATTCTTCTGCCATCGTAAATCGCTGTCACCGATGCGTCGATGTTCACCTGCAACCGACTCGGAAAACTAGTTTTTGCAGTTCCCGAGGCAAGAACTGTGCCACCGTCGTGAAGTACAAGTCCTCTTCCTTCGCCGCCAAATGTTATTTATGTTGTTATTGAAGGTGTATCTGTTCCTACTTTAATTGGTCACCCCTTTTTCCGGCTCAATTCTTTGCACTTTCATGGCGCATTCCGTCCAGCCTGTGGCAGAGTGAGCTGTCAGACTTCCAATTCAAGAAATTTCTTGCACAATGTGGTTCACCATACTTTTGCACTGTTCGCACTATTTAATTTCAGGCTGGGATTTTCTTTCTCCTCACCAAGCTGTCATGAACTGCGCCCGCAGAAGCTGCCTTTTTCTCACTTGTCGATGCTTTACCTGCCGATGGGCCCTCCCTGCGCGAACTTGGTTATCACTGACGACACCCACATCCCTACTCTTACTGCTGTATTGGCACCTGTATCATGTTCCGCGCCCGCTGACGCTACCGCGCTCTTCACTCCCTCCACTGCTTTCGTTCATCGCCACCTCTCACCGCTCCCAACCACTCTCTTTACGTTACAAGGTGGTGTCATCGACGCACCTGTGGGAAATTCGTTCCCATTTCCAATGACGTTGCCTTCGAGGTGAATGTATTGGCCACCATGGGACCTTGCAAACCTGTCCCCACGTTAGTTTCCTGATTGTTCACCATAGGTCAACGCCCTCTTCTGTAGCCCCCAGACTGGCACGTCTGCTAGCGACAACCATGTCATCGACGACAGTCTACACCCACAAATGCGCCGTGATCTTTCAGACCTTCTTGACAAAATTCACCCAGGTTTAGAGAGCCACAGCACATGTCTAGGCAGGACATCGGCTGGATCTCATCGTTAGGTATTCACCCACCGCTGCGGCAGCGACCATATTGTGTAATGTCAACTAAGCATGCGTCATGCATGAACGTGTATACAGGTGACATGCTTAAGCGGGGCGTCAGTCAACCGTAATAGTCCACGGGCATTCCCAGTTGTTTTGTTTAAGAAAAAGGCTGGCGCGATACACTTTCGCTAATGGTCGTCTAAACAAGATAGTGCGAAAGGACGGTACCTTTGCCCCGGATGGATGACGCCTTATGCTGCTTACAAGGTCCAGCTTTCTTTTCACCCCTCGATCTTCTGTCTATAAATACAGATGACAGGCCCAAAACTGCATTTATCACACCGAATGGCCAATACAAATTTAATGTGACGTCATCCGGCCTCTGCAATGCGCCGACAACATTTGAGTGCATGATGGACACTATTCTGCAAAGACTTAAATGGAACACACGCTTGTGCTACTTAAATGATGTGATATTTTCGCCAGACTTCCCCACCCACCTACGTCGCTTAGAGCAAGTTTTACGATGTCTCGCTGACGTTGGCCTCGAACGAAACTTAGAGAATTGTTACTTCGGGCAGTGCAGGTTAACCATACTCGGCCCTGTCGTGTTGAAGGATGGCGTACTCCCTGATCCCGCTAAGCTACGTACTGGGAAATATCTCCCGAGATTCACGAGCTTGAAAGAGCTGCATAGTTTCATTGGGCTTAGCTCGTGCTTTCGCTGCTTCATACGCAATTTCGCCTCGAATATGGCACCTTTGAAGACATGCTTCAGGAAGACACCTATATATCCTCCTGTTCCCCGGCTTGTGATCATGCGTTTGTGAAGTTACGTCAGCTACTCGACACCACATGTACTGCGCCATTTCTATGCAAGTGCTCCTAGAAAAATCCACGCAGACACTATAGCGGTGTCGGTCTTGGTGCTGTTCTCGCACAACGGAAGCCTGGCTACCAAGAATATGTTCTTGCGTACACCAGTCGTACACTCACAAAAGCTGAAGCATATTATTCAGTTACTGAAAAATGGTGGCTCGCGATCGTGTACGCTATTACGAAATAAAAGTTAACGAGTTGAACACTTATGAGCCCAGAAACATTGTAAGCAAGGAGGCAGGATTTGCCCGCTCAGTGAAACATGCGTAAACAAGCACAAATAACACTCTTTTATAGCCACAGCACATTGTGCAGGAATCGCCCTTACTAATTCTACGTTTTTCTACGGTCTGGGGCATCGCTATTGTTCCATCCCTTGATATGTCATTGAACTTCTTTCATAGAAAACTGTCGCCCGCACAGGATGACAGTACATGCCGAGTTGGTACCCTTTTTTTGCGCCACAAAAACTAAAATTTTTATTTCTTGCAGGGGGCAGGCACCCATGGCCAGGCGCTGCGGGTGAGGTATTACAAACAATTAACGATAGCCTACAGTCTCTCCTTATCGCATGCTTGCAACCAGTGTTTGCTATAGCCGTTACATGACTAAACCCGCAGTTCTATTTTATGTTGAGTTGAAAGCGATGAATAGATTCGACACTATCGAAGGATGCGTAATTGTTCAAGAGATTGCTCCGACAATAAAGAGTACGTAAGGCTCACAAATGATATTTAAAAAGCATGAAAAATTGTGTAGATCTTAGAGAATACTTGAAGCAAATATGTTTATACACCAACAATTAGCAACACCAGGGTGCGTCATCTCCCTAAAAGCAGTCGATCCCTCATGTGTATAAAACGAATATTTGGCAGATTTGGCAGATCCCACGAACCTTGGGAATTGATGGTTTGCGAAGCATACGTATGGAAGGTAAATATGTGTTTTTTTTAGTCAGCAAGACGTTGTGAAGCGGCGCTAAATACATGTTACAAATCCACGCAAATATATACGTTAAACAACCGCGTATGTTTTATATTAGAAGTTGTTTACAGTTGCATAACAAAGCCTACAGCAACGTTGATATTAGCAACAGCAGAAGCTGGAAGCTGATATGAAGTGATGGTGTTTGCGCTGGTGCACACGAGGATGGTAACCCTAACACTTATACACAAATCAACTTCAGCGGATGGCGCCTTAATACACCTTAACCCGACAGTACGGCTGTATCGTAGGAGTACGCATATTATGTTTAAAAAAACGGATAGCCAGTACTGCAACCACCAATTGGCGTTACACGAACATTAGGGCTTATTTAAAAAGTATATCTGAGGCCTGGCGAGGCTCTGTGGTAGAATATCGATTCCCATATACCATGCTGGGGTTCGATTTCATTTATTTATTTATTGTTTTCACACATACATTGATTGTTTTCATTCATTAGATCAACGCAGTCGATGTCACCTTTATCTTAAACGCTTACGGCGTTAAAACTGCCCATCTGTCTTCTCGCCATTCCTAGTTAGGTTTGTACTGTGAATCACCTGTGGTACACATCCGCATACCCGTGGCACATACCCGGAGGTGGGTATGTTGCCACTGTTTTTTTGAAAAGTGTTTTGACGATGGGCGCAACCAGATTTTGACAATATTCACGACATGACCAGCGAGTCGTATTCGACAAGCCATCTTACCTTTCCGCACACATTTTGGTGAAACCAAAGTTCAGTGGTGATCATGAGAGCACACAGACGTGGGCGGTTAGCTAGATATTTACGCAGATAGAGGCCAAAAGTGCTTGCAGTACGCAAAGAAAAGCAAATGTGCCTCGCCGTAGCACATTATGCGCACTTCGTAAGGGTATTGGTGCAGTGCGCATTTCGATTCGCAAGAGGAAGTGCTCGTCAGGATTAAAAGCATTATTTAAAATCGCCCCAACCAACCTTGCGCCAGGAGATCTCATTGGGCGCAACCCAGTGGGCTCCGGAGAACCAGGACAGGTGCGAGCAGCGGCAGTGCAGCGTCTCAAGCGACGAGTCGAGCACCACAGCGCAGCCACGGCCCGACCAAGCGGGGCGTCGCCAGCTGCGGCAAGCGACCAGTGCCGTCCACAGCCTGTAGCGCACGCGTCGAGGGTCTGCGGGACGCAGGGCGCCGACGCCCCACTCTAGCTTCAGGCGAACGGCCACGTACAGCGGCCGACCACCCAGAGCCACCCGCGGCACCAGCGTGCGGTTGCCGCGCCACTCGGGACCGGGGCTTCGCAGGATTTCGGCCTCCGTGGGCTCGTGACCGGCGCTGAACGTCACCTGCGCATGTATAAGCTATTGATTTGATAATTGATATATGGGATTTAATGTCTCAAAACCACCATAGGATCATGACAGACGCCGTAGTGTAGATCTCTGAAAACTTCGACCACCCGGGGTTTTGTAACTTGCACCCAAATATGAGCACACGGGCCTATAGCATTTTCGCCTCGATCAAAAATGCAGCCGACCCAGTCGCGATTTGGTCCCGAGACTAAATCCCGGCTCAGCAGCCGAGTACCAAAGCCACTAAACCACCGCGGCGTGGCGGCATTAAGCTGTGTTATCAGTTTTATTGCAATAAAAACGCCAGAGACTGTCGCAGACACAGAGATCCCTATCGGAACCAATCGTTTCTTTTTTTTTCCTCTACGAGCCCCTATTTTTTATTATAGAAATTCTTTTTCTACACTTCTCATTTACAAAGCTCGTCATCGGTATCCACTGTCGGCTTCCCAAAGCTGGGAGCCTTGTTTTAGTTGCTTTGTCATAGGCCCGAGGCTCTATGTTGTTGTATCCTCCCTTAGCATTGGCTGTTCTTGTGAACAGCTCTAGCCCAAGAGCAACGAGTCCTGCGTAAAATTCACGAAGCTTTTTCGGAAGCACCGTCACATATAGCACGGTCCATGGTACAGCTTTGTGACTAAATGGTTCAGTTGCAATGACTCTGCATGCCGAGTTTCCCGTGGACAAGAAGACAATGTCCAATCCGCTATTTCCATAAAACGACAAATGCGCTCTCAATCCTAGAATAAAACATCACTATAGAATTCGCAAAGCGCGCTACGAGAACCTATTTGACATTCTCCTCGTGTCGTGCGCACTTTTGTCTGAGCTTCCTGCTTCTCTCTCAACACTTTCTCTTCTACATGACCGAGTGTAGCGTGGCATACCAAACTTGTTCTTCTGGTTAACGCCCTTCCTTTTCTTTTCTCCTGTCCCTCTCCATCTCTCTCTCTCTCTCTCAGTATGCAACGTGCATGCCTTTTTTAGCGATTTGAGGCAGTTCAAACAGTACTCGTTTAGTAAATAATTGTGATTCAACCGATTGAAGAAAAAGAAGAAAATCAAAGTACAGCTTTAACAGCTTGACTCTTCATATGCAGTCCAGTGTCATTTTGTGCTCTGGAAGAGCAACAACAACTCGTCGCCAGGGCCTAGAGTGCAGTAGAAGCCAGAGGGTTCCTGGACTAGGGAACCCTCTCACCTCAGGGTGACACCGGGCATCGCTCGGGGCACTGTTTCAAAATAAACGTTTACTTCTCTCTCCCATGGCAGAAAGAAGTTGTACACCGTCTTCTAAACAGTTCCGCCTGGGGGGCTGGAAATTTCTCAGATGTCAACGCTTGCTTTCTACTTTTTCTTAAAAAAAGCTGCACAATTTCATGTGTACTTCACTGCTTCTTTTTATCACACCTGCAGCAGATCGATAGGCTTCTCCGGCTCCAGGTGGACAAGCAGGTCGAAACCAGCCGCTGCGGCCGGCACGTCCAGCTTGTGCAACGTGACAAGTCCGCGAGTCGCGTACGCGCGGTTGTTGGTGGTCAGCGGCGTGTCCGGTCGCAGCTTCCGAAGGAAGAGCTCCACCATCACCGACGACTGATTGGTCGAATGACTGTCAGCCCGCTTGACCATTACGAATTGCGTGTTGAGCAGCGAGTCATCCGCGCAGGGGAAGGGACTCACGTCCATTACGAGGCACCTACGAACGATATGGTCCGGTATGTGTATTCATTTTCTTGCCATCCGGAGTAGACAGCAACAGGACAGTACGTAACGACAGCAATTTAATTTCATACGTGGCTTATGAGGTTCTCGTTTGACGCTGATGTTTAACAATTTTCATTTACTGTGCTGCAGTGCTTTGAACAACTTCATCATCGTCATTAATAAATATAATTGATAAGAGTAACGCCAATTTCGAAGCACGCTGTCCTAATTATATGGTGAAAACGATGTATCTAAAAACATCAGACCAACGGTGACGTAGTAAAAATATGAGTACGGTTTCCTGCGTAAAAAATCTGTGTAGAGCTGTTTTTTTTTTCATGCGATACAGAAACCTAACTACAACACAGATTGACAACTGTTGCTTAAACGTTTTAAAACACGTAGGTAAAATAAATGTACACAGAAAGGTGCTTTTGCTATGCAAAAATGATTATATAACATTGTCTGGAACACTGTGGCTTCCTGAGAGATTGGTAAGCTTCATGAGAACATTCCACAGATTCACGGCACTGCGAGGCTTTGTGTATATTCAGAATGGATTTGATGTCACAGTCAACTGTTACCCTCGAATATTCGTGGCAATACAAACAGTAGCGCATATATAGCACATGTACACCAATCAAAACAGCCTGAGACAATCGTTAACCGCGTATGAAAAGCGTTTTGGCTTCTAAGGAAAGGCCCACCTGGCAGCTGAGGCTGGTTCCAAGTTAACAAGAGTTCCGTTCGGCAGCCCGAGCTTTGTGACGCGCTCACGTGGGCGCGCACCCTGAACGCACACCCCGTAGCCGGATAGATGCAGCGACAGCGAATCCTGCACCGACGATGCCAGGGAGCGCTGCACTTCGTCCAGCGTTGCCAGTAGCACTCTGTTCAGGGAGAGGGTCGCGAGCAAGTCATTTGCATATGTGATGTCAGGACATTATTCACGCACACTTAGCCTTCCTAAGACTTTCAGAAATTCATTGCTCGAACCATCAAGCTTTCTCAACCACAGTCCAATACCCTAGGACAATGACTAAAGCTACGTTTACACAAGGGAATAACCTGCATATACGACTTCAGGACATTATTGACGCTCATTTAGGCCTGATCGCTAAATGGTCACAAAATTAAGAATATGGAGCAAGCAGCTCCATAAATTTAGTTACCATGGTGTAGTGAGCGAAAGAAGGAGAGTGTGGTTTGGAAGGGGAGAGGCTTCTTTATTTGTTAGTCACAGCCTAATGAAGCCAACTGTGAATTAAACCAAGAAAAGCCTAGAGTACAATATTCGGTTTTTGAACTCTAATGAAGTAATAAGAAAAAGTGACCGGAAACACCCTTTGTCGTCGGTTGGGCTCGAACACACTTGAAATCATGCGTCCAGTGCTCCCCGACGAATTTTCTCCGCATTGGGCACCGGAGTTGTAAGTTAAAGCTTAGGTTCAACGATGGGCGTTCCTCCGTACACTGCGTTGGGCATTTCTGTACGTTTCCAGGTAGCTAACCAGCAATCTTCTTCTAGTTAACTTCACTGTCTTTCACTCAACCTTATTCTCTCTCTCTGCATACTTATGTAAGCATGTATATTTCATATGAAACTAAATAAACTGGAACTGAAATTGAATCTTGGGAGCGTTCACCAGCGCCGAAACTTCCATTATTGCAGTATTACTCAAGCACCTTGCTATACTTTCATATATCTTTTATCTTGAAGTGAAGTGAAGTCTAACCTGATTACTATGCAGGTGAAAATGTCCGTCTTCCCTGCCTTCCTTTTTCTCGTTTCTCTCTGTCGTCCAATTACATTCGACAACATGAAAAACTGGTGGTATGACTGCCAGCTATACAAGCACCAACTACATCGTGGCTTTTTAGGCGATCGCTTACAAGTGTATTTCAGCCTATGACTTTGACTACGACAAGCACTAACAACGCACCTAAGAAAAGGACGGGAGAACGTAAGCAGGGGTGGAACAACCATTCATGGCTGCCGCTTGTCCGCGTGGAACCGACGAGAAAAGCTTGTTGCTCACCTGGGCACGGTCCTGGATGGACCATGGCGGCAGGACGACGGATCCCGCACCGCGTTTCTGTGCAGCTTGGCTACGGCGCGCAGCAGTGCCACGGACGAGGCGAGCCTGGGCTCCTGGGGCGCCGACAGCAGACCCCGCGAGCGCAGAGTGTCGGCCCAACGCGACGCCAGCCGGGACACGGCCAGCTGTCGACCGGACGAGAGTCCTGAATGTCGCAAGCGCATTAGCATACATTCTATCATGTGCGGTCTCTCATGTCTAGGATTGAGTGGGCGAGAGTGAGGTGGTGAATAGGGCACGACGAAGGACATTTTATTATTTATTTAGTTATTTACTTGTTTATTTTTCTCATTTGTTCATTTATTTACACATTTATTTATCTATGTTTGTTGGCTTCTTTATTTTTTCTTACCTCCCAGGTTCCTGGCCATTTAGGCAGTACGCTTCTATTTTGTTCATATCTCTCTGTCTACTATAAAAAAAGCGCGAAATACGCAGTAGTCGAGCATTAGGTAAGCAAATATATTCTTAATAGTTGCGCGGACTGTATTTGCAAAGTCAATTGTACAGCAGGCGAGTTCGTCGAGTCTGATAAGAAGTCACTAGGCATTAAATCAAGCGCTAATAGCCAAATGCATGGCATTTCGAAGACTAAAAAGGTATAATGCTCTTGGGTAACTCCGGCGACTGGTGAATAAATCAAGCTGTAAGTAGAAACGTCTTTCATGATGTTCACATCATGATGCTTAATTTCTAATCTTGCTTGAACTTCTCATCTCATGCACAAGACCGCATTGCCGCAAGTCGGACCAGGAACCATGACCCCTTACTATATTCCTCTCACAACCTCCTACCTAATGTAATTCCACAGTGCCCTGTTTTTCATCACTACTGCATTCCTGTTACCTTTAGTCGTAACGTATATTTCGTGTTCCTTTATGTACTCGGCCCCATTGCCTATTTATACGTCCAGATATTTGTATTTATCTGTTATCTCTAGCGTGACCTCATATTGCCACGAGGAATTGTTAAGGCGCAGTACAACGCAGACGTTGTTAAAAGAGGAACGCTGACGGCATCGCTACGACTCATGAAGCCCGCCGGAAGGCACGAGCCGGCCCAGCCTGTGCACGAGCTGCTACCGAGCAGCGGCCAAGGAAAAAGAAGAGAAGAAGAGGACGACGAGCGTTCGCTGCTTTCTCCCAGCTACTGTGTAGTTCTTTTGGCTTGGGCACAAGTTCGCCCTTATTAAACCTTGTAAATAGGACGTCCTGGTTGTGAGGTTGTTATATCCGTTACATTTTCTGGTGGAGGTGCTGGGTACATGATTCCGAGCCCCACGCAAGAGCGAAGTCCAAGCACTGACCAGCCGCAACCAGTGGAGCTTACACCGGTGCACCAACGAGTCAGCCGCCGTATCCGAGGAGAGTTGCCAGAATTTGGGCCACTCCCTTCTGTATCAAGGGCATCGGTGACGGAGACAAGCGCCGCCACCACCATGACGAGCCAAGTTACGCCGGCACAACTCATCGTAAGCCAACCGGTCATTCCAAAGGTGTTTCATGGTGACCCATACGAGGACGCCGAAGACTGGTTAGAGCATTTCGAGAGAGTGGGAAATCTAAATCAGTGGAACGAGGAAGGCAAGCTGCGTAACGTCTACATTGCGTTGGAAGACTCTGCACGAGTGTGGTACGAAAACCACGAGGCATCTCTGACGTCGTGGCAAGAGTTTCGGCGGCAGCTACTGAGTACGTTCGCCAACAGTGATCGCCGGGAAAAGGCGGAAGCAGCTCTCCGCACACGGATTCAACGAACGAACGAAACTGTCGCGATGTACATCGAAGACATGTCCCGCCTTTTCAAGCGAGCTGATCCTGGCATGACGGAAGACAAGAAGGTGCGCCACCTCATGCACGGGGTAAAGCAAGAATTGTTCGCGGGACTCATCCGCAATCCGCCCCGTACTGTTGCTGAGTTTCGGTCGGAAGCAACAACCATCGAAACGACGCTTCAGCAGAGAGCCCGACAGTACAACCGCGACGTAGCCGGTGCATCCGCAGGAGTCTACTCAGCAGGCGTCGTGGATAATCTTGACACATTGCGGGAGCTCGTCCGGTCTGTTGTCAGGGAGGAATTAAGGAAACTGCAGTCACCTGATGTCACCCCCGAGCTGTCTCTTGCTGAAGTTGTCCGAGAAGAAATTCGACAGGCCATGCGGGAGCCGCGGAGTGATGTGCCAGCGACACGACGGGCGGTAACGTACTCCGAGGTGCTCAGGCGACCTACTCTGCACTGTTCGCCGATCGAGACACCAAGTACTTATGTGCAGACAATGCGCAGCCCGCCTGAAATCGTAGAGGCAACACGCACTCCACCTCGTGCGAGAGAGATGATGCCACGGAAGAGCGATGTGTGGCGAGATGCCACACGTAGGCCCTTGTGTTTCCACTGTGGAGAGGCTGGCCACCTGTACCGATTCTGCCGATATCGTCAAGCTGGTCTTAGGGGATTCGCCATCAATGCACCGTGTCCGCGAAACGGCGAAAGACCTTCCGAGATTGAAGAATACCTATGCTCACGTCGGGAATTTGACCCGCCTCGTCGTCATCAACCACGCTCACCATCCCCTATGCGCTACCGCTCGTCTAGCCCACGTCCCTTCCCAAGCACGTCTAGGCAGCGTTCGCCTAGCCCAAATCCGGGAAACTGAAGAGGGCGACCTGTGGAGGCGAGGCCGCTGGCGACTTGGGATATGAAGATCCTCCACTGCGGTACGAGCCTGATAACGACGACTGTTTCCAGGTAAAGGAGTGCAGTACAGAGAAAATTACTTCAGACTTGCCGTTGGTGATTGACGGACTAGAGCTCAATGCTTTGATCGATACTGGTGCGGATTATTCTGTGATAAGTTACGAATTAGCGAAGCGACTCAGGAAAGTTCTGACCGAATGGGGTGGACCTCAAGTACGTACTGCAGGTGGTCACCTCATAACCCCTTCCGGCCGATGTACCGCAAGGGTCATGATACGGGGCTTCACTTACGTCGGTGACTTTGTCGTCCTGCCTGTGTGCTCGAGGGAAGTGATACTGGGAATGGATTTCCTACAAGCTAATGGTGCGATTATCAATTTACAGAGGTCGAGCGTGTCCTTTTCGACGGAGCAAGCTTTAAAGGTAGCACGATCAGATGAACGATGTACCACTCCACTGCGCGTCGTCGACGATGATGTGACTGTACCGCCACGGAGCAGTATAATGGTCCTCGTGAATAATGATACATTCAGCGACTACGAGGGTGTGGCGGAGAGCAACGTGGATGTTTTCTTGAAAAGAGGCGTTTGTGTGGCACGAGGGATTATCCAGCTGCGAAACGGGTGCACAGACATCCTCTTGACGAATTTCGGTAACGAATTCCAGCACATCGCAAAAGGGACGGCAATAGCGTTTCTTCATGAGTTCTGTGAAGTGACAGAAATATGCAGTCTTGAAACGACGTCACCGAATGTGAAACTTCCATCTGATGCCTGCGACACAATATACGTAAATCCTAATCTTTCAGAGATTCAACGTCAACAGCTATACGACCTCGTGCGGGAATTTGGCAGCTGTTTCTCCAACAGTTCAAAGGTACGGCGCACGAGCATTACAAAACACAGGATCATAACGGACGAGACAACCAGGCCGGTATGCCGGCACCCGTATCGTGTTTCCCCTAAGGAAAGGGAAGTCATCAAGCAGCAGGTACGAGAAATGCTTGAAGATGATGTTATCCAGCCTTCTAACAGCCCGTGGTCATCTCCCGTGGTGCTTGTCAAGAAGAAGGATAACACGCTACGGTTTTGTGTCGACTACAGGAAACTGAATGCTGTGACTAAACGGGATGTATATCCCCTTCCACGCATCGACGACACGTTAGATCGACTTCGGTGTGCCAAGTTCTTCTCATCACTAGATCTGAAAAGTGGATACTGGCAAATCGAGGTTGATGAACGTGATCGCGAAAAGACTGCTTTTGTTACCCCGGACGGACTTTATGAATTTAAGGCTCTCCCGTTTGGTCTCTGTTGTGCGCCGGCAACGTTCCAACGCATGATGGACACTGTGCTTTCCGGATTGAAGTGGCAGTGTTGCCTAGTGTACCTAGACGACGTGGTCATCTTCGCGGCTACATTTGAGGAGCACATCAAGCGCCTTCGGTCAGTGTTAGAGGCAATCCGTTCGGCAGATTTGACAATCAAGCCAGAGAAGTGCCGATTAGGTTTCGAAGAGCTTCGTTTTCTTGGGCATGTCGTCAGCGCCCAAGGTGTTCGCCCTGATCCTGATAAGACGGCCGCCGTCGCAAGGTTTCCGGTGCCAACAGACAAAAAGTCAGTACGGAGATTTCTAGGTCTATGTGCGTACTATAGACGATTTGTGAGAAATTTTTCAAAGATCGCAGAACCCTTAACGAGACTTACGAGAGAAGATGTGCCTTTCCAGTGGCAAAACGAGCAACAAAGCGCCTTCAACGAATTGAGAAAGAGGTTAGAAAACCCCCCGATTCTTTCTCACTTTGATGAGACAGCCGACACGGAAATACACACAGATGCCAGTAACATCGGCCTTGGATGCGTTCTAATACAGTGGCAGAAAGGTGAAGAAAAAGTGATAGCTTATGCCAGTCGGACTCTAACAAAAGCAGAGACAAACTATTCGGCCACGGAAAAAGAATGCCTTGCCGTCATCTGGGCCATCAGTAAATTTCGGCCGTACCTATATGGTAGACCATTCAAGGCAGTCAGCGATCACCATGCGCTTTGCTGGCTGGCGAACATCAAGGAACCATCCGGACGACTAGCAAGGTGGAGCCTCAGACTGCAAGAATACGATATAAGCGTGGTATACCGATCTGGCAAAAAACATACCGATGCCGACTGTTTGTCACGGGCTCCTACAGACACACCACTCTCAGAAGAAGACGACTTTCCGTTCGTAGGAATTGTCGAGACCACTCAAATAGCCGAATTCCAACGTACAGACAAAGAATTACTCCCGCTTATCGAACACCTGCAAGGAATTGACGTACAAGTACCCCGTATATTTTCTCGAAGCCTCGCATCGTTCTGCCTCCGAGGAAACGTTCTCTACAAGAGAAACTTCAAGCCCAACCGCGAAAAGTTCCTGCTTGTCGTTCCAGCAACTATGCGACAAGAAATACTTCGAGCGTGTCACGATGAGCCCACATCTGGACATTTGGGTGTGACGCGAACGCTTGCAAGGATCAGTCTCCATTATTATTGGCCCAAGCTACTAGCTTCAGTGCAACACTACGTCAAAACATGCCGCGAGTGCCAAAGACGAAAAACACCAAGTTCTAAACCAGCGGGCCTTCTACAACCTATAGATCCACCGAAAGCGCCTTTCCGCCAAGTTGGAATGGACCTCCTTGGACCCTTCCCGACATCGTTACTCGGCAAGAAATGGATCGTTGTGGCCACTGATTATTTAACTAGATACGCCGAAACAGACTCTTTGGAACGAGGAACGGCAGCAGAAGTGGCCCAATTCTTCGTACACAAAATAGTCCTGCGACATGGCGCTCCAACGGTTGTAATCACAGATCGCGGAACGGCTTTCACGGCGCAACTTTTGAAGTGCCTGCTCAACATGACTCACACTGTTCATAGGAAAACCACTGCATATCATCCTCAATGCAATGGCCTGACCGAACGCCTTAACAGAACTCTAGCGGACGTGATATCCATGTATGTGGATGTCGAGCACAAAAAGTGGGACGAAATTTTACCATACGTCACTTTCGCCTACAATACGGCTGTGCAAGAGACCACCAAAATCACCCCATTTGAACTAGTTTACGGTCGTGCTGTTACCACAACACTGGATGCTATGTTACCAATAGACCAAGATGACTACCCCCCCGATCTTGACGACTTTCTACAAAGAGCGGAAGAAGCCCGCCAGTTAGCAAGATACCGAATACGCCACCAACACCGCATCGATGCCGACCGCTACAACCGAGGAAGACTTGACACGCGATATGACGTTGGCGACAAAGTGTGGATATGGACTCCAGTACGACGACGAGGCCTCTCCGAAAAACTCATTTCCCGGTATTTTGGCCCCTACGAGATAGTACAGCGACACAATGACCTCGTCTACGAAGTCAAGCCTGCAGGCCACCTGCATTCGAGGCGACGCAATCCCACGGAGCGTGTACACATTGTACGGATGAAACCGTACTACGACCGATTCCAAACCTAGCCACCCCAATCCCTTGACGTACTGCAACCTCATTTTTACAAACTTGTACACACAAAGAAAAAAAAAAAAAAAAGTACTGAACAGCCTCATCGCAAGCATCGGGGCGATGCCGCTTGAGAGGGGGGATAATGCCACGAGGAATTGTTAAGGCGCAGTACAACGCAGACGTTGTTAAAAGAGGAACGCTGACGGCATCGCTACGACTCATGAAGCCCGCCGGAAGGCACGAGCCGGCCCAGCCTGTGCACGAGCTGCTACCGAGCAGCGGCCAAGGAAAAAGAAGAGAAGAAGAGGACGACGAGCGTTCGCTGCTTTCTCCCAGCTACTGTGTAGTTCTTTTGGCTTGGGCACAAGTTCGCCCTTATTAAACCTTGTAAATAGGACGTCCTGGTTGTGAGGTTGTTATATCCGTTACAATATATTCTAAGCTCATTACATTCATTATCATTAAAAAGTTATGACTGCTGATTTTTCCTTACTGAATCTGAAATCTAACCTATCTCCCTCATTACCGCAGATCTCCATCAATCTCTGTGTGTATTCCTTGTTGTCGGCCATTAGCACTATATCATCTGCGTACATCAATGCTGGTAGTGCTCGTTCAATGAGTTTTCCTTGTTTGACGAAAGATAGGTTGAAGCCCAGTCCACTTCCCTCTAATTTGGCCTGTAATCCTTGTAGGTACATCATGAATAACAAGGGTGACAGAGGACACCCTTACCTAAGCCCCCGTTTTACCTCTGCAGGCTTGGATACCTGTTTTCCCCACTTTATAACTGCCTTGTTACCTTTATAAATATCCTTTAAAAGATTAGTGACTTTATCTTCCACACCTAGTGTGTCCAGTGTTCCCCTCAGTCCAGTCATCTCGAGCCACGCTAACGTACGCTCCCTTGATATCCAAAAATGTTAGCCACAGGGGCCTGTGTTCCTTTTCTGCTATTTCGATGCACTGCGTGAGTGAGAACAGATTGTCTTCCAACCTCCTGTGTTTACGAAACCTATTCTGCAGCTCCACTAGCACCCCCTCATCCTCTATACATGCATGCAGTCTTTCCTTTATAATCTCCATCGCCAGCCTGTAGACCACTGATGTCACTGTTATAGGGCGGTAGTTGTTAATATCAGCTTTGTCCCCCTTTCCTTCATAGCTCATGCTCATCCTGCAAAGTTTCGATCCATCGGGGACTTCACCATCAATTATTATTTTGCTCACTGCCTCTCTCAAAGCCTGTTTGAACTTCGGACCTAATGTCTTTATCAGCATAATTGGAATGCCATCTGGGCCTGTTGATGCACTACTAGGAACCCTCTTCTCAGCCCTTTCCTACTCTCGTTGTGAAAATGGAGCCGTTGCACCACTTCATTCATCCTTGTCTATTGTGGTGCATAAAGCACTTCTTTGTAGAAATTTTTTCGTCACCCTTGTTCCTATATATTCAATAGCTTCCTCCTCTTCTAGCCTAGCACCTTTAGCTGTAGGTATAAACCTCTGCTCTATTTTTGATAATGTTGGCCGCTTTCAGCCCAACACAGCCCATTGTAAAATTCATGAGTGCTCTTTTCGAATAGGCTCGTCTCATTTTTAAGGGAGTTCAGATGGTTTCAAAATTTCGCCGCTGCCTTTCTATTTCTTTATGTACTTCTGCCAGCCACTGAGCTCCCTTTATTCTAATCTTTTCACTGATCAGAAGGGATGCATCTCGCCTACAGCTTAAAAAGATTTCCCATTTTCTTTCAACATCATCTGTCGGTTCACCCCGCTGCTTAGCATGTCTGTTTTCGCTAGAGGCTTCCTGACGTTTTTTCTTTGGCTCTCTTAACTTCTTCATCCCAACAACTCTTGGGTTTGTGTCTTCTTTTCTGGGGTGACTTGTCACGTGTCTTAGCAAGCTCTAGCTCAAACAATCTAATTAGATTCCTGTATGTCCACAGTGTTTTATTGCCCTCAGTAATTACTTTCTCAATTTGTTCAGTAGCTGTACTTGCTCATCTTGTCTCCTTCCCGCTTTCCCTGCTCTTCCAAAACTTACCTTGATACGTTTGTGATCACTACCAAGACTTCTGGAGCCACCTTCATCTATGTGCATTCCCCTGAGCTTATCATACATCCTATGTGACTTCAGTCAGCAGATATACCACGCGGCATCCATATCTCAAGCAGCAGAACCTCACTAATTTTCTCGCAGAGAACTTCAAAAAGCATTTTATTCTGTCGCGCCAAACACAAGACTATCGTCTTTTGACAACCAGCAAAGCACGCAGATATACCACCAATTTTTTAGTACTGCCCTTTAATCAATTCCCTGAGATAATTGAAAGGCAAAAACTATCTTTTTAAGGGCGAAGCTCCTGAGGGTCGAGCCATGTCCCCTGTCATTGGCGTGAAATGGTATCGATATCCATATCCATACGTATACTCATGTGGATATTCATACGCATACGAATATCCATACGACTATTCATACAGATATCCATATGTGGATACCTGTATTCATAAGTATATGTATATCCATGTGAACATTCAAAGTGACATCCCAACACCACATTCGCATTGTGAATAATGAACAACTCGCCCAACGTCCACAACCCATGGAAGTTTTCCTGCAGCAAACATGGTTTCATACCGCTTCGGCGAACTTTCGGAAGCATTGGTGGCCTTGGGCATTTCACGTCTTGTTTGTATTGTCTAGGGGATTGTCTTAAAAGTAAGGTCTTCATGTTTTTCTTTCCTTTTGACAGAACAGCGATGTCTTACGATGAGTACACTTTGTGACGCCGTGGTTATGGAGGTCATGGTGACGTCACTAATCTTTGCAAACTGCGACGCAATGATGACGTAGAGTAATTTTTTTTGACACGCGTGTTCACGCCATCAACGTCGATAGTCATTTTTCTCGCTCTTGAGATATCTGAAACCTTCTCTTTAAAGAAGAAAATGTCGCAAATGACCGCTCTCGCCCCAGTGCGGTTATGTCCTTGAGCTTGCCTGCAATCGCGAATCCAAAAGCGCGCAGTGCTTCAGCGCCATGCTCCAGCTGCAGAGGGGTGCGCACTCTCGCCGTCTCGAGCAGCGGCAAGAGCAGCGCCGACGTCGAGTCCGGCGGGTGTCCACAAGCGACGGCATAGCTCGCTGCCACCGCCACCACGGAGAGCGTCGGATGCACGGAACTGCCAACGGGCACGTCGCCTCCGCGGGTCGCCACCTGCAAAGCACAATTGCGCTTAACAAAACGTAGGACGTCTGTTTTATAGGAAGCCAAAGCAACGCATGATGGTGCTGTGACTCCGGACAGGCGGCGCCGTCTTTGGTAGAAAAGTAGAAATCGGAGATGTAGATGTCGCGTTTTCTCTTCGCTCCAATGCGCTGCCGCTCGTTTACGTGCTCGTGCAGAGTGTGCGCGCTGAGTTTGAATTACCTCACAATGTACCGCCTGCATTGTGGCTTCACAAGAATCTCTCAGCTGGACAAGCACTTCCGAAAGCGAATGTAACAAAAGGAGTAAAGCTCGTTAGTCAAGTTTATGATGTGGAGCAGACGACGGAAGAGGAGGACGCCCGAGTCACTGCGAAATGCGTTTCTCGGGTATTCCCTGATAATACCGTGTACGACCTATGCCTCGAGGTAAGCCTCATTCTGTCGACATGAAGCCGCGAACTTTATTGATGTGTTGTGTTGACGTTTATGGAAAGCGTTTAATTGTTGTTTTGATGTGAGCAGTAGCAGCCGTGTACTGTCATGTGCAAACGTTTGCAGCTCGCTAAAAAATAAATAAAAACTAAAGAGTTACGGTCATGGCAATAAAATGTCTGAGAAGTTTTAGAGTAATGTCGTCCGTGTCGCGCATGACCCGCTGATATCGCTGCAAAGTAGCAAGCTGAGTTTAAGCACAGCGAGTCAAGCTGAAGTGCTCGCCTTTTTTTTGTTTTGGGCTCTCGTGTCATGCTTGCTCCATCTTTCGCGAACGCGGCTGTGTTCGCCGGCTGTGAATAGATGGGAAACTGATACAGCTTTACACGTGAAGAGCGTCCCTTGGTGTTTTCTGCATTGTTGTGGCAGCCCACAAGAGAATACTTAGGACCTCACCGACGCTTCCGTGGGGCCGCTTCTTCCGTTGCGGAAAGGCAACTTCGCACAACGAGCGTCTCGTTTTAGGCGCCAAGCTGACGGCATGGCGCCTAAGCTCCCCGCAGCGACTGCATAACGCGTTGCGCGCGTGTTCGCACGCGCTCCCGTTTCGGCGAAACACACTCACTCGCCTGTGACCTCTCACACGTCTCTCCTCAAGTGTTCCAGAGCTCTCCGCCAGGGCAAGGCGCGGCGTTGTCATCGCTCCGCAAACTTGAGCTTCAGTTCGCTATAGTTGTTACGTAACATATGCTCAACAAAGGTTGGGGAACTGCGCTGTACAGGCGCTAAACAACAACACTTACCAAAAGCACAAAATATACAAGAACAGGTGGGTCGATCGTTTGAAGTCTTGTTCTCTGTGCCAGTGCCACCTTTTCTGCACTGCCCATCCGGCGCATTTCCGCAACCTTTGTTCATGAAGTATGTAGGATACACGTTTGAAGTAGGCGTCAAAACTGCTGCAGATACGGCCACAGATACGCTTAGATGGTAAGCGCGAGTGTCCTAACCACAACATGTACTACCAGGCATGTATTTGGGAATTTGCAGACAGCTGAGAAGTGAAAAAGATATCTTCATTCAACTGCATATATATGTGCTGTCACATTTAATAGCCTAAAGCTCAGATGAGCGCTAACACTTGCGGCAGAGGGCGAGACGCACGAACTGAAGCGACCTCCACGGCGCACACAGGGTGTCATGTACTCTAGCATATGTAGGGATGTCTTCATTCCATTCATAAAGATTATTGCAGAAGCCTTCCCTTTCCCTGCTGTCAGGTTGTTAGGCCTAAGAGGGCTACAACACTTACCGCGGCACAAACACTAGTCGGGTCGCGCATGACCAATTGTTGACGCATATGTTCACTTACTACTCTCAAGAAGAACAAATGTTTCATGCTAAACGTATGTATGCGTTCTAATACAAGCTTGGCAATAGGCAAGCCTATTTAGAAACAGGCCAATAATATCCCCCTTTGCATGTATGTGTGT
>WOVY01011609.1:0-79833 GCA_013436015.1 Rhipicephalus annulatus | reverse complement strand
CAACAGGGGCGCAACAACCGCGCTTCAAATTCAAGAGGTAAGGTGATTTTCGCTGAAAATCACAGCTACGTTCATAGAGCTGTGTTCATAAAGCTATGTTCACAAAACGTTGAAACGTTCCAGGGAGTAGGGAAACAAGTGAGAAGATCCACTATTCATTGCGGCATCGACTCACTCGGGAATGTCCAGCATATGTATACTGTGACATTTCTTCGAATCAGTTTAGAACATTCCTTCTTTTTTTTACCCCATGCAGTTGAATCTCCAGATTATTGCGGTGCAATAATTTACTTTTAAACCCTCAGCTGTGATAAAAATCTTGCACCAGCTTTGGGCCGTCCGGCAAGCTGAAGATGCCGCCCGGGTTCAAGGACTTCGAGGGTCACCTGAGGTACGGCCATCATAATAAACGGAGAGTGGGAAGGGGCAGGGGTTAATCCTCTCTTCCCCCACCTCGTCCGTAAAAACTGCCGGACTTTAGTCTATTCATAATTTCTAAAAAGCACATAAATCTTTGACCTCGAAAATTGCATAGTACAGAAATATGCCTAAAATTAGCAAGGTTCACCAATGTCAGTGAAAGAATAAAAATTATTATGCACAGTGACCCAGCTTATCTGTAAATAAAACGCGATCGCCTTGCATCATTTGAGCTTTAAAACTTGCCTAATTCGTTACCCTTCTGCTTCTATAGAGGCTTATGAGATCAACTACATCAGCTGTAATTGTAATGTACTCCTTGGGTCAATTTATCACCGCTTTTAATAACTGCATGTTCATAGAGATTTTACTATCGGGAATCATTGGATAGTGCCGAAGAACATTCCGTTGGTCCTTCGCGCTGAATTAGCTTCTTGAGGAAACCATCTGGAGGTGAAAAATTCAGAATGACCCTACGGCTACATTTTGGTTACCTCGAACTTCTATTGTGGCGCAATTAGTAACCACTTTTTATTGCATTTAGGTAAAAAACAACCAAGCCTAAGGACTTCCCCTTCTTAGGCTAATCTTTGCTGTCCCCACCAGCTGTGCGGTGTCAAGTGCTTAGGGAGCTCGACTGTTTAACCACAGGTTGCGGGATTGAATCCCCGCCACGGCAGCCGTATTTCGATGAAAATGCTCGAGGCCCCTGTAGATAGACATAGAAACATGTAGGAGAGTATCGGATGGTCCAAATTTTGGAGCCCTCCACTACAGAGTCCTTCAAATTATTTCGTGGTTTCGGGACGTAGAATCCCGTCGTTTACTGCTATTTTACTATTACATTTCCTGTCACTTCGCGCAATGCGCACCCTTGTCCATGCCCAAGTAAAAGGCAGGTGCATACCGAGACAAACCAACGCAAAGCATGGCGCTCTTGCAAAAAAAAAATGGTGGCATATCCACGGAGTGAATGATGGAGAGTGGGGCGAAGCATTCATCCGTCCATTCGTTCTTGCTTCCGTCCATCCATGCGTTCGTCCATGCATTCGACACTGCGTCCGTTCATGCGTCCATCCATGCATCTGTCTGTGCGTCCGTTCGTCCATCTATTCAACACTCCAATGACCACCATCTCGCATCTTTTCATCCTATATTTCTCTTATAGAAGCACCGCCATCCAGCGCACATTCCTAGGACTAAACGAGAGGTGGCACACGCACACTTTCTTACGACTTGCGCATCGGGTCTACTTCTCATCATTAACCACCTCGAGTTCATGGTATATAGTTTCACTCTATTCATGGCACTGCGGCCCAACGCTCCCTAAACCTTCTAAACGAAGGAGGTTACGCCCAGCGAGTATAATGTTAAGAAGGGTAAGAGCGCACTGAATACGAATACACAAAGAAAGGACACACACACACACATAGCGCTACTTTCAACAGTTTCTTTTTGTGATCATTACACCACTTATAGGGCACAACGATGAGCACAACTCCTGTGCAGAAGCAACCGCAACATTACTACGCATCATAACGGACACCAAAAAATCAATTCCTTCTTAGTCAGCGCGATAGAAGGCATACTAACACACCTGTCACCCCTTTTCAATCTCTCCTGCCTCTATTATGTCACGTGCAAGCTGATTCCTATTTCTCGACAAAACCCCGCCCGTGTTCGTTGTATTCATGGCACTGCGGCTCAACGCTCACTAAACCTTTCTAATACTAAGGAGGTTGTACCCAGCGAGTATAACGTAGCAACCCTTTCTTGTCAGATAGTGCTCAATGTACATGCCAATGGCTGATAATAGGGAATGAGAGACAGGAGCATGCGGCTTTTAGTTAACGTGCACGCCGCGAACTTTTTATGTTCAATAAAGCACAGGAAAAATGTCCCACCGGCACCACCTTGCAGGTCACAATGTAACACTGGTTACACACTACGACTACGATTACGAGGGACGAACGGGTGCCGCTAAGATCAAAGTCCGAGCAAGCCGTTTCGCCGCGCCAGTCGCACAGCCGGACCCGGGGCCACGTCACGCTGACGTTGCCCCACCGGTCCCCTTCAAGAAAAAAGGAAGCAACCTGTGGCAGAGTCGTCGCGCCCTACCACGAGCGGCCGCCACCCCCTGGACTCGGGCCTCCCGCCCGGAGCCCCCCTCCCACCCCCATGCCAGGCATCGCAAGGTCCCCGGACGCGGTCTGCTGCCCCGGAAGCCTTCTGCCCTGGTGCCGCCTGACGCTGAGCGGTCTCTGAGCCGCCCTGTGCACTAGAGTGCAGAGAAATCTGCACATTACCAGACCAACAAGTCGCCCTCCCTAGTCCCGCCGGCTGAGCGCCCGCGAGACCAGCGGACACGCCCCCTTCAGACATGGCAAGCCCAAGCAACCTCCCGGTGAGGGAGAACTGTTTTCTGTTCACCGCCCCCCATGGGAACGTGTCTATTGACGACCTTATAGATGCAGTTGAAGATACAGCCGGACCTGATAGTGTGTTAGTCTTGCAACACGTGGGGGGCGCGAAGTTCCTTGTGTGTACCCGAAACGCGAGTCAGGCCACAAAGCTTATGGTCGCAGAGGGCTTCAAGGTTAACCGGGAGCACGTTACAGTAGGAGCGGTAGACCCCAGTTACGTTTGTTAACGTATACCGCTTTCCAGCATATATACCAGACGAGGTCTTGATTAACACTCTTTCACAGTAGGGCAAGATAAGAAGTGTTTCCTTTGCATCAGTTCCTAACCGACAAAACAAGCTTAATGGGGTTAGAGTAGCGCGCATGGAAATGCGTAGGCCAGTCGTAAACTTCACAACCATTGCGGGGCACCGTGTCATGTGTGAATACCGCGGTATGCGCAGAGTGTGCGCAAGGTGTAACGAACCGGGGCACATGGCCACGGCGTGCGCAGCCGCTTATTGCAAGAGATGTGGTGTATTTGGGCATGACACCGAAGGGTGTGTTGAGGGGTGTAAGAGATGCGGCGGGCGGCACGGCACACGTGAGTGTTTCCGCAAACGCTCGTACCTTGCGGCAGCGCGCGGCCTTCCACCAGAGACGTGGCCAGTTACTGGTAACGACCACCCCAGCACCTCTCGCCCGCCTACCGGGACTGAACCGACATCAGGGCTTCAGATCCTAAGACCCAAGACTCGGCCCCACACAACGAATGTCCCGGACCCTGGCAGTTCGAAGAATCCCGAGAGACGGAAGACGCCCGCACCGTATCAGCGACCCCCGCTCCCTTGAACGCAGGCTCCAAAGCGGGGGACGGGACACGAGCAATACTAGTTCAGATGGTGACCTGGACGAGTCAAGCGGCCATGAATCTGGCTCTTCCGGAATCCACCCGTTAATCCTGGGATTTGGTGCAAACCTGCAAGCGAGGAACAAGAAGTGCGAACACAGGCGCCGAGCCGCGAGTACGACGAGCCTGCATTCTCTGGTTTTGACGAGATTAGTTCCTGCCACTTCCACCCCCGACGGCTCTCCCCCCCAACCCTGAGGAAGTGCCCATCTAAGCATCTGGCCGGCTACGTCTTGCCGGAACTGGCCACTTGAGCACGGACCAGTGCACCTTCATCAAGATGCAAACTGCGGGTGCAGCCCCGACCGATAGGCGCGAGCGTTCGAGATCAAGGTCCCCTTTAAGAGGTGAGGGCAAGTCACCCGGCGTGCCGTCGAGCCAACCCGCGACCTTGAAAAAAGCCTCGGCGCTCCAAAGCACCCGTCTGTTCCAGGACAGCGATGCCCCTCCCATGCGAAAGTCGCCGAAATTGAACGCACTACCGACAGGGAAAGGGCACTTGCCCTCAAGCGCAAGCGAAAAAAGATAGGCTCTTCGCCCAAGCACCCTCTCTTCTTTTCTTCTCCGTGTTTGCTTCAAGGCGAACACAAGAGCGGGCGCCGCAACACGGCAACACGGTCCCCCCTCCCCCCCTTCGCCTCCTCGCGCATGCTCCGCTCTTTCTAACATGACGCAACACACCCCTCCCCCCACGCTCGTTTTCTGCTATCAGCGGTGGCCGCGCCGCCTACTCCCTTTCCCCCTCTGCTCCTTTCGCCAGCCGAAGCCACGGCAATGGTTTTTGTTTATGCTTATCTGTTGCACAGCTGTCTGCTGCGCTTTGCGACTAATCGGCACCATGGCTCCTATGACGCATCACTTAAACCACGGAGGGCTTTAGCCCAACTAGCAACCGCGCCGCCCGCGCCTTTACGTAAGCTCGGCTCCTTTGAGCGTGCCGCCCCTGCCCAGGCGGTCGCCCCCCACCCCTTCCTTCATCCCAAGTCTTCTCCCCACGCCCACTAGAGCAGATCATGTCAACTCTCTTACTTGCCACCTGGAACGTCCACGGGTTTCGTGACAAATCGAAACAGCGAGACATTCTGACCTTCGCCCAAGCACAGGGTATTGATGTGCTCTTTTTACAAGAGACTAACTTCCGGTCGCCGTTAGAGGTCCTCAACCTTCAGACGCGAGTTCCAGGTGGACGCTTTCTTCTCCCCAACTAAGTCAAGGGCCTGTGGAGTGGGAGTGGTCTTTACTACGCGACGCTTCCGGCAAAAGGCGTTCTGCATCTTTGGTGCTGACGGCAGGTCGCTCATGTTGGACCTCTACATCAGCGAAAGAAGGATTCGGTTCGTAAACGTGTACGCCCCGGCGACGCGGAAGAACACAAACACCTTCTTCCAACAGCTGCACGACCTTCTTTCAGAACCCGTCCCGCACGTCCTGCTGGGGGACTTCAACTGCGTCGTGGACTCGCAACGCGACGTCAGGGGACCGGGCCGAGGGGGTCCACGTACTATGCTAGGGAGCTCGTCAAGACTCTTCGACACCTTCGGTTATCCGACGCGTGGCTCATCGCCCACGGCAACCTTTTTGTCGCAACTCGAGCCTCTCACTTCACAGGCCAGTCGATTAGATCGGACGTATCTCCCCGACTTTCTCCTTTCCTCGCTCGTGGTGTGCAAAGTCCTTTCCCCTCCAGCAGACCTAGCGAGTCGGTCAGATCACCTCCCCCTTGTCACTACGCTGAGCGGCTCTCCTGGACTCCGTACTGATGACCATGGGTGGCGAGTGGACCCAGCGCTCCTGCAAGACGATGATAGCATTGAGCGCACTAGGGCGCGGCTGCGGGCCTCCGTGGCGAACGCCCCGGACCTAACCCCACGCTCGTGGGACACCCTTGAAAGTGGAGTGGAAGGGATCCTTCCAGACGAAGGCAAGGCCAGGGAAGCGCCGCATAACCGCTAAACTGAATGAGATCCTGCGCAGAATACGCATCGTCAGGGGGGGCGGAGACGATGACGACTTGCATTCGCGACTACTGAACACCCTGGGGGCCGAGTATTCCCGGCTGCTCCAACTGCGCGCGCGCAGACCCACCTGGGGAGCGGGGCGCACCCATTAACCACCTTGGAGCGCACCCCAGTGGCACAACTGGGAATGGAAGCATACGAATTACCCGAGTGAAACGCCCGGACGATTCTTTCGCAACTGAACCAGAGAGAATCCGCGATGTCTTCTGCGAGTACTTCTCGACCCTTTTTCGGGACGCGGACAGCGACGGAGAAACTGGCGGAGAAGATAAGATTAGACAGGTCTGCCAGCACCTACCATGGCTGGGAGGAAAGAAGGTTGCGTTACTGAGCACGGAAGTGTCTGCAGAAGAGGTTAGGGGCGCGATAACAAGCATGCCCCCCAACTCGGCCCCCAGTACGGACGGTCTCACAGCCAACTTTTACGTCACTTTTTTCGACGATCTAGAGGGAGTGCTTGTCGCACTGGCGAACATGGTGGTTACGAAGCAACTGAAACCCGCATCCTTTGGAGAGGGGATGATGTCCTCCTATTGAAAGAGGAGAGCCCCGCAGGAGGAGCTGTCGGCGTGGCGCCCCATACCCTGTTGAACGTGGACTATAAAATGGTTTGCTTCCATCCTTAATAGCCGCCTTAAGCTCATCTTGCCATCCATCGTCGCTCCCTGGCCAGTCCTGTGCGGTTCCAGGCTGCTCGATCTTTGCCAACCTTACCGCAACAAGGGATGCCTTCGAATACATGTCTGCCAAGTCCCTGTCCGGAACCTTTGTCTCCTTGGACCAGACAAAGGCATTTGACCGGGTGCGCCATGGATACATGATCAAGGTACTCCGCCAGTTCGGGTTCCCGACATGCTTCGTAGACACCATCGCCATCTTGTACAGCAACCTCACATGCCACGTAGTAGTAAAACGGCACCCCGACGAGTAACTTTGTATACGAGAGAGGGATCCGCCAAGGGTGCCCGCTAGGGCCCTCCCTCTTCGTACTCTCACTTGAGCCGTTGCTGGTGAACATCGACCGGAATATGCACGTCAGAGGCTTCCCGCTAACGGGGGAGCCCAACATTAAGGTCCTCGCTTACGCTGATGATGTATCCCTGTTCGTCAGGGACCCGGCAAGCCTGCAAGCGTTTTGGCGAACATTCGCACACTATGCTGACGTCTCAGGCGCGGCCTTGAACATGAGGAAGAGCAAGGCCTTACCATTTGGTACATTCCCTCATGGTGCTCTGGGAGAGTTGGAAAGGGTCGACGCTGTCAAGGTGCTCGGCATATACTTTTGCTGCGGTGGCGTCGCCGACCTAACCTGGCAACGAGCGCTCGAGCGGGCACAGGATGCAATAGCACGCCTCCAACTGAAGGATCTCACGCTTCGTGAGAGGGCCATAGCCGCAATGACAACCAACTGCGCCATTCCCTTTTATGTAAGCCGAATAGGAGTGATGCCTACCAAGACTGCGACGCAATTGACAAGTATGATCGGTGCCTACCTGTGGGACGGCAAACCCGCGCCTTTACGTCGAACCTTCCTGCAACTCCCAGCTTCAGAGGGTGGCCTCGGACTCACGCATGTCCTGACGGCGAGCAAAGTGCTTGCCTTGAAGACCGCAAGGGCCTTGTTTCGCCGCACCTGATTACGTGGGGAGGCCCTTGATGCGTTACTGGTGCAGTACAAACTCATCGTTCCTGAATGCCGACGGGCCGCTCGCCCCACTCGCCGAGACTCCCTCCGCGTTTTATAAGGCAGCCGCAAACACCATGCGCATGCTAGAAAAGGAGGCCCCTACGTGTGACGTAGATGACACCCCGCCTGCTCGCATTGTGGAAGAAATCGCCAGCAACCAGATAACCCCCGAGGAGAGACGACGGTCGCGGAACTGGAAGCTGAAAAGCAAAACAGATGGGCGTGCCATCCCTTCGTCCGCCCAAGACTTCGCATGGAGGAAAAACTGGAACGTCCTCCCAACCCGCCAGCGCCCTCCACAAGTTTGGCATCACGCCTACACCCCCCCCCCCCCCCGCTGTCCCAATTGCCGCGCGGATGAGACTCTGGGGCATGCCTTATTTGAGTGCCCAGCGGTCAAACCGGTTTGGCGCCTGACTGCGAGGGATTTTAAAATCCGTCCTCCCCCAGCCCTGAACAGAAACAAAGGCGCCTTTGCAAAGTTAGTGGCCTTCTGCACCATATTCATGGTCTGGAAGCGACGGTGCTTCGCTGAGGTTAGCCGCTCTCCGGTCAGAGCGGCCTTTCCGGCCGTAGCTCGTAACCGCCACATGGTGTGGCGGCACCTCTCAGACCAACTTGAAGCCAGCGGCGAGGAAAAGTTTCTCCGCCACTGGCATGCGAGGTTTTTTCTCCTGCAAAAGGCAAGTTACGCCTGCCGATAACCCCTTTTTAAGCGCACGCCACCCACTGCGTCCCACTGTTTCCTGACCGGCAAACGGAAAGTGCCAATGCCCCCCCCCCCCCCTGTCAATTGTATAATTATGTGTCTCGAATCTGTTCTCTGTACGAAATAACCCCCTAGTTCTCTGGAGCCCGAAGAGTGGCGACCATTTTCGCACCCTTTTTCGCCTGTAAACGGAAACGGGCTCTTTTGCGCACGGGCCGTACAGCGCTCTTATAGCCTTTGTATAACAAGTGTTCGAATGATCGCGCTTCTGTTGTACTGTACAGTCTAAACGTGTTTTTGCTGTTCATCGGTGTCTTTACCGCGTGTGTCCGTGATAAGTGTCGGAGAAGAATTATGTGTTTGATTACTTGTCAGAAGTGCAATAAACTTCCCTTTGTTTCGCCCCTAAAATGGGGTGACGAAGCTTCAAGCATGCTGGCCAACTCGTGGGGCTGCTCACGCTGCCTGCTATCTCCTGACCTGTGTTTCTATATTATGCTGCTGGTACAGCCCGTGCTCTCGTGCGCACTTGGTGAAAAATAGAGATACGCTCAAGAATGAAGCTGACCTGCTTCAATAACAACCCAACTAATTTAGTCTGCAGCTTCTCGTAAAAAAAGATTGCCCGCAGCTTCCCTCGGGGGAACACTGAGGAGGATGCGGAGCATATAATTGGTTAACGGGGTGTTAAAGTGCGACTTACTTGGGTCGATGGCTAAATTGGTTAACGTGGTTGTGAAATGGGGTGTTAAATTGCGACTTACTTGGGTCGATGGCTAAATTGGTTAACGTGGTTGTAGGAGGGGGTGTTAAATGAGTGAACACGTACACACGTATGCGAAAGGGCGGCGCTGGTCGAAGGGACGTCGATCATTGTGTTTGTGGATTCGTTGGAATTCATTTCACCGCGACCTTGAACGTGGACGCGCCGTACAAACCAACCGACGAGCGGCAACTGAGCGAGCGAGCGCCGACCTTGAGTATATATACAGCGCGACGGCGCATGCACTGTCAGCTGTTGAATGTTCTCGAAGCGCGACGGCGCATGCGCGTCCCCTGGAGAATCAGGAGAATTGTAGAATGTTCTCGAAGGGGAGAAGCGCGCGCGGCACAGATGGTGGGTGACGGTGCATGCGCGCGTCAGCTGTCGAATGTTCGAGAAGGAGAAGAAGCGCAACGGCGCATGCGCGCGCGTCAGCTGCCGATGTTCTCGAAGCGCGACGGCGCATGCGCGCGCGTCAGCTGCCGATGTTCTCGAAGCGTGACGGCGCATGCGCGCTACATTAAACAGCTAGCGAATGTTCGTGAGGAGGAGAAGCGCACGCGGTGTGTAGAGGAGGAAGGATGCACAGATGGTGGAGGAGTGAAGCGCGCGCGGTGTGTAGAGGAGGAAGGGATGCACAGATGGTGGAAGAAGGAGGAGGAAGCTTGCGGACGGCGCCGCACTACAAGCCTCGAGTATTAGATGCTCCGCATCTAAAAAAAGAAACATGTACCATCTCCTCGAAGGTAACCCTGATGGGATACTAAAAAGCAGTGATGCGCACGGCGTTGACCCGGTTGAAACGGGCATCGACGCGGGTGCTGTAAGTATGGCTTGAAGCGAAACTTGGTGTAGCGTTTACTCGAGTAAACGCTTGAAACGTAAAAACATGGCAGGCAGGACGCGTTGAAGACGCTTTCGCTCGGCTTCCTTGGCTCGCGTCTCATCGGTGTTACCCGCGCGCCGTCTGTATTCTCGAACGCCATCGTGGTTCTTCACTCGCACGTCGTCAGTGTCGCTGGTCTTCCACTGCCGACTATTGCGTTCGGCTTCTCTGGCTCGTGCCTCGTCGGTGTTGACGCCCCGCCCCGGTGGTCTAGTGGCTAAGGTACTCGGCTGCTCACCCCCATGTCGCGGGATCGAATCCCCACTGCGGTGGCTGCATTTCCGATGGAGGCGGAAATGCTGTAGGCCCGTGTGCTCAGATTTGAATGCACGTTTAAGAACCCCTGGTGGTCAAAATTTCCGGAGCCCTCCACTACACGGCGTCTCTCATATGGTGGTTTTGGGACGTTAAACCCCACATATCTATATATCGATCAATGCTCCCGAATAATTCACCGGCGTGCAAACCGCGTGTCTCTTGCAGAAAGGAATATCATCGAGGAAAACGTTTCAGACATGCTTCGACGGAATATCATACGTCCTTCGTTGAGTCCATTGTCTTCGCCAGTTGCTTTGGTGCAAAAGAAAGACGGAACAGTACGTTTTTGCGTTGATTACCGGGCACTCAACAAATTAACGCGCAAAGATGTTTACCCTCTCCCACGAATCAATGGGGCACTATGTTCGTTTATATGGCGCAGAGTATTTTTCCAGCCTTGATCTGCGATCCGGCTACTGGCAAATACCAGTGTCCAAATCTGACAAAGAGAAGACGGCTTTTACCACCCCAGATGGGCTATATGAATTTAACGTAATGCCTTTTGGACTTTGTAACGCCCCGCTACTTTCGTACGTATGATCGATAGCGTACTGCGTGGCCTTAAGTGGAAAACCTGCTTATGCTATATACCTTGATGACATCATAGTGTTTTCGTCTACCTTTTCACAACATCTGCAACGTCTCGAAGAAGTCCTAGGTTGCCTTGCAAAAGCTGGTTTACAGATGAATAAGAAAAAATGCACCTTCGCAAGCAAGACTATCAACGTTCTAGGGCACTTAGTCAGCAAAGACGCTATTTGACCGGACCCTTAATAGCTTGCCGCCGTCCTCGAGTTTCTCCCGTCCGTTGCGTAAAAAAGACCTGCGCAGTTTTCTCGGCTTGGCATCGTACTTTCCGCACTTCATACGCTATTTCGCAGGGCTTGCATCTCCGCTCCATCAACTGCTCGCAAGTAACACGCCATTCGTCTGGTCCGAAGACTGTGAAAAGGCTTTCCTGGCGTGGAAGCAAGCCCTGACATACGACCCGGTACTATGTCACTTCGATCCAGGTGCACCCACCATTCTTCACACTGACAGCAGTGGTCATGGTCTCGGTGCCGTTTTACTGCAGCGTGGCAACGCCGCACGCGAACGTGTCATCGCTTACGCTAGTCGTGCTTTGAGTGCTGCCGAGAAAAATTACCCAATAACCGAACAAGAATGCCTCGATGTTGTATGGGTGGTACAAAAATTTCGTCCATAACTCCACGGCCACCACTCACAGTCGTCACCGACCACAACGCAATGTGCTGGCTTTCGTCGCTAAAAAACTTATCGGGCCGTCTTGGCCGCTGGGTGCTTAGTTTACAAGAGCACAACGTTGATGTCATCTACAGGTCTGATAAGAAGCGCAATGATGCTTATGCTCTTTCTCGCTGCCCTCCACCCAATTTTGATAGCCCACCATCACCAATTTCCGCCACGGCATTACTCATTGCGGGTCTCAGTTGGCTAAGATCCGGCCGCCCATCTACCTTTGTGTCGCATCAACGCGTTGACCCTTACTGCCGCTCCATAATAGCACGCTTAGAAGGCACATCTGATCCTCCGAACGTCCGACTTCATCTACAACTGAAACAATTCAAGCTTCACGATGGTGTTTTATATTGCTATATTTACCACGTTCAAGGAAACAAATGGGTCCTCGTTGTACCGCGTTGTCTACAACGTCAGGTTCTTGAGACATTCTATGATGATCATGCTGCTGGGCATCTCGGCTATCACAAAACGTACGACAAAACACGCAGTCGGTTCACCTGGCCTGGCCTCTCATCGGCCATTGCCAAATATGTTTCTTCGTGTGCCTTATGTCCACAGCGGAAACGACTCCCTACTGCTCCCTCTGGCTTTCTCCAACCTCTTCCTTGTCGCCCCTTACAATTCGAAGTCGTCGGGCCAAACATGTGCGGCGCCCTTCTCGTGACCTCCGATGAAAATCGTTGGATTGTGACGGCTGTTGACCACCTCACTCGTTACGCGGAAACAACCTCGCTGCACGCTGGTACAGCCACTGAAGTAGCCGATTTTTTTCTGCGTAACACATTTTTACGCCATGGAGCTCCATGTGTTCTGCTCAGCGACCGCGGCTAGGTATTTCTTTCCTCTATTGTTGCTGAGGTTCTACACGCGGCTAACACCATCCACAAGACAACTTCTACTTACCATCCACAAACAAATGGCTTGACGGAACACTTTCATCGTACCCTCTCGGACATGATTGCCATGTACATCAATCCTGACCACACGAACTGGGACGCCATTTTGTCATTCGTAACGTTCGCCTACAATACAGCTACGCAATGCACCGCCGGCTTTTCTTCCTATTTTCTGGTCCATGGCCGCTCTCCAAGTGTAACTCTGGACGTCTTTTTCCTTTCGGCTCCTGCTACCTCAGCAGGCCCTTTAACCGCACAATTTTTGTCTCGCCTCGAGCACTGCCGTCATCTGGCGCGAATCAACACCGGCATCTCTCAGGAAGCTCGCAAGTCTCGCTACGACTGAACTCACCGTGCTATCACCTTTTCTCCAGGAGACGAAGTTCTTCTCTGGACTCTCGTGCGTGTGCTTGGCTTATGTGAAAATTTCTTCAGTCGTTTTATAGGACCTTATATGGTGATTGAACAAACGTCCCACGTTAATTACCGTATCTCACCACTTAACACTCCCTCCGACCACCGTTGCCGTGGGACAGAAATTGTGCACGCTTATCGACTGAAGCTGTATACCCGACTCACTTCTTAATATTGTCTTTCGTGCGTCCAGGAGGCCGCTTCCAGCATGACGGGGAATTAGTGTGAGCGCAGTCACCGACTCTTCTTTATCAATTGGACGTATCATAATCATCTGTATAATTCCTCATCTGTAGATACCATCATCAGTGTGTGCCAGCTTGAGCTCGTCTCGAATAAAGCTCTTCCTCATATATATATATATATATATATATATATATATATATATATTAAGGGAAAGAAGTGTATACTTAAGCGCTCGTTTTCCGTGTTTTGACACAATAATATTGAAATCTAACAGACAATAATACCAAGGAAAGTGTAGGGGGGTTATTAGAACGAATTGCAAGGTAAATGGGAAGAAATAAAAGTGGGTGAAAAGATGACTTGCCGTAGGCAGGAACCAAACCTGTGACCTTCGAATAATGCGTTCGATGCTCTACCAATGAGCTTCCACAGCAGCTATCCTCTCAGCCACATTATTGGGTATATATGTGAATTTTAAACTTGGGAGTGTCAGTCAGCGCCATCTGTAGCCATGGCGGCGAGTGTGGCACACTCTTTATTGGGCCTTTGTGGCGTGCCCTAGCACGTGAACCTAATACGAGCTGGCATCTGACCAATAGTTCCTACTATACAACCTAAGACACCAAGTCTGCCAGTACGTGACCCTCGTTTATGAATAAGGGAAAAAGGTGTATACTTAAGGGATCGTTTTTCCGTGTTTGACACAATATTAATGAAATCTAACAGACAATAGTGCCAAGGAAAGTATAGGGGAGGTTATTAGACCGGATTGTAAAGTAAATGTGAAGAAAGAAAAGTGGCTGAAAAGATAACTTGCCGTGGGCAGGAACAGGCAGGTAGAACGTTACTAGAGAAGCAGCAGAGCAGGCTACTCCAGAGGAAACGTGTAGGCATCTATTATATGGGATTCAAGGTGGTGTACGGCTGAACTAACTACAATAAAATAAATACAAAGTAAAAGAATATACGTATATTCTAATAGAGTTATGCTCAAATGAGCAGAATAATCGCCATTATCACTTATGCATTGCAATATGAAACATATAGGAGGAATTCAATACTATATTTGAGAATTATATATGAAATGTAGACAAAAAAAATATAATTATCAAAATATGTTGTTTCGTAAGTTGTTTCACAAAGAGAGAAAGACGGCAGTACGCTTTATTTTAGAGCTTTTTTGTATTGTTTTCATTGACATAAACCAGATCGAGGAGCATAATTTTCTGTGTAATCTGTAATATCTTTATTCTATGACCTTCCCTATTCTGAAGTTTCATAATTTTCTAAAACCACACATTTTCTGACGCCCCCCACCCCCAAGTGAGAACGTGCGACAGGTAATAAAAAACAAAAACAAGAACTTGCAGTATTGTTCCTTTGGTAGCGAAAAAACAGTTGCGTTACGCCAATTCACTTCATATTTGCAACGGACAGTCAGCGCCAGAAGTTAAAAACCTTGAGACACAAGAAAAGGTCCTATATTCCCCTGGTAAGTATGCAGCCTTTCATTCTTTCAGGTTTCCGTCCTGTTTTGATCAAACACGCTAGAAGCATGTACTATGCAGTTCCACCGAAAACAGTAGCGCATTTATGAGAAATTCAGTTTTCTCAGCCATAGTTGTCTCTAAACTTTGCATGTGTACTATACAATTCAAAGAAAACATTCGTGTTTTTTTCTTTGCCTGTTTCCGTTTTCAAGTGACTTGGACAAAACGCTCGCTACGCGGAGTAACCTAAAAAAAACTACTGAAGTATAAGTTCCATCCTCATTTGCATATCACTGCCCAGTCACTCCAGAAATAACTTCGTCCCTCGTCGAATTACCTCCAATAGCTTTGAAAATCATGGGGTCCGTGGTAGCGCAGTACTTGGGCCGTCGTGGTGCGATAGGCTGAGGTTGAACACTTGTAAAGCTAGTTATCACTAGTTAGCACTAGTTATACATATTCGGCTTAGTTCTATCACGATAGCAATTATATGGACATTCTCGGCTGGTTTTTTTTTTTTTGCCATCGCCACTGTCACCGCTGTCATTCACGTATATGTATACGCACGTATAGGGGGATCGACGGATGCGCTAGCCTTTTGTTTCTGCGGAGCGAACATTGCCCTCTGGCCGAGGTCGTCTGCGCGCGCACTTATCTCATGAGTGAACGGGGGGGGGGGGGGGGGATGTGCTTATGCTTTTGGTTGTTGCGGCTATCGTGGCGACGATTAGCGCTCCAACCCCCCCCCCCCCTCCCCACCCTGGGACGCACGGTGTGTGCCCCGACGAGCTTCTACGGGCTGTGCTCCCAACACAAAAGAAACGGTGCCAAGAGCGCACCTGTAGCAGCCCTGTTCTCTTACACAAGCGTTTCCTAGAGTTACGTGGGATCGGATCTGAATGAGTTGACAGCCATCTTCACTTCGTTTAACATTGTAATTTGGTGCTATCAAATTCATTGCTTCACCTTTTCGGTGAAACAGATTTTGTGCAATCATCCCTGCCACAGAGAGCCCTTAGTACCAGCATTCGCTGCCCACCGCAGGAGCTTCTCGTCAACGCTCTCACTACGAACGGGCCTTTTTGTGGTCATCTACTGTAGCCGCGCCGCAGAAACCTTCGTTACTTAGCAAGCGCATGTTTACTACAAATAATATTGCCCTTAAAGATGCTAGTCTTGCTTCATAAAACATTCGGATATCTCGAATCGTATTCTTTGATTCGCCCTTTTGGCAAAACTGACTTTTTTTCCTTTGACTAAGACGCAGTGTTATTACACCTGTAAACACGTTTTTACATCGGCAAGGCTTAAAGCGAGTGCGGTTGCAAGGCGTCAACGTGGCTGGCCACGTGACGTGTCATCGAGCCTGCCATGGTTGCACTCCAGCGACTCAAGGCCATTTCGACGCGATGTTTGGACTCTGGAGATATGACGTAGTAGAGATTGAGGCGCGAAATGACTTACGTTACCACAGTTTTCTTCTATTATCACAACTTTGCTATAACAAAAGAATACTGCATTCATTTCTTATTTTTTAACACTCCCGAATGCTTGAACAATGAGCACATTCGACTAAAATGCCATCGTTCGCCATTTCGAACTATCATTTGCATACGGTGCTGTTCAATCCTATCTTTTTGTATAAGGTGATAATTATAGACGTGTTTAACCTCGATGCTTTAACAAATATACCTGGATAAATGAATGCTTCTAGTGGGACCTAACATTTATTCTTTCAACTTCATTGTGGTTGTAGCATTGTCACTAGTCATGCTTCTGTTACACTTTTGCGTGTTCAAAATAAAGTAGCGCTTTCGATGCTGGCTAACATCTTTGCCTTTCCTTACCTTCTGTTCCTTCTTCGAACAATACAAATACTGTCATCTAGAGGAATTCACTGGAAGATATTCCAAACAGAAGTTAGTTGCATCTATGTGCACAGACGCCAATTTTCAAAGCTCACGCAAAACTGTGGCACAAAGGTCGTCCACTGTTGCCTTCATATCATTTGAAGAAGACATCATCAAAGTTCATGCTTGTGGCGCATATGTTTCCTGTGTTTGACAATGCATATGCCGCAAGGAGCACGAGTGATTTTTCTCAGTGTCCCCAGAACAATCTCATCGAGTTTTTATTGCGTAGATAACCATACAGTACATATTTGCAGCATCCGTTATTGTTGTTCATTTTGATTTAGCTTCGCTTGCTGTTGTTGTTATATTTAATGGTTAACAAGCGTATATATATTCTGCAAAAAAAGGCCTGAGTTGAATTTCAGGAAGAGTTTGTTCTACATGTTCGTATTGTGTGTTCCTTTCTTTTGTCATTATGTAGTGAGAGACACGATATTAGCGGGAGATGTCTAAGTGTTAGTTGACAACAACACCCCTTGAACCAGCAGCAGAAGTTGGTCGTGCATGCGCTGTCGTTGAGCTGCCATTTTTTGACGTTTGAGAGGGCTGTGGTTTCGGAGGCAGAGGTTTAACCGTCGTTATACGACCATCAGCGCCTACTTTGCAGCGGCCGCCTTGACAAGTGCCTTTTCCACGTATGTTCTGTAATGATGCAAAACAAAGAAACACGTGTTTGAGGTACACTAAATGTATACATGTAGCCATGCTAAGTTTATAAGCTGTTCCTTCGAAACTTTGTTCGTGTTCCCCTGGGAACAAATGTACAAGCTTGAAAAGAAAAAAAATTGTGGCCATTCTTCAGATTTTTTTAAAGTATCCCGCAGAACGTGTTTGAGCTATCCTACAGTCATCACTTATTATAAATATGTAAACGTGTATGCGCCAATTTAACGCCATATCGTTTCGCCGAAACTCCGGGGTCGACGTCATTGTCAGCGTCGTTGGTAGCGAGCGAAGAAGCACCATGTTTTCTTTGATAGAAGGCTCGAGAAATACGCAAACGAAATAAGTAATGAAAAACTTTCGGGTTCGAGCGAGGATCGATCCCGGTTCGTTTACGTAGCAAGCAGATCTTCTATCACACCGAGACACGTCTGCTCGGAAATACAGTGAACAAAACTTTCTGAACTTGCATTTGCAGTACAAATAACAATTACGCTTTACAATTACACGCACCCTGTATAAAGGCTTCACAATGCAACTTATAGTATCACAGTAATGTTGCGTGGTACAAGCGTACATCGCCATACTGAGTCCGAAATTGAAATTGTATTGCATAACCACTTCTTCGGTTTAAAGGCTGCCACCTATTACAAAATTCGCACACAAGTTACAGCGCGTATTCCTTTGAGACCACCACCACCTAGAGGGTGCATAGCGAAATCGAAAACATTGCACGTGCATAATTACTGGTGGTGTAAAGCATGATACCCATCACATCAAAGGCATTCATGTGCAAAAATATCACAGACACAAGTGATTTTTAATTTTCTCGATTAAATTTAGTAATCCGTCATATAAACTTCTCGAGTAACATCGTACAATGTAAGGTATGCACCAAGTGGTTTAAGTACGCACTATTAACAATATATCGCTATCGCATTGAACTCTTACAGTCGAACATTACGGGTCTTCCAATTTTTTCGAGTGAGTAAAAGCTATTGAAATGTGCAATAAAAATGTGGTTCATTTTGAGCGACGAAAATTAAACTGGTCTTTCGCCTATTCGATCAAAGTTTTATACTCTAATGTGTCATCGTTATCAAGAAAGTAGACCCGAGAAATCACCTAGATAAATGGAGGGGTTTCTTGGCTCTACAGCAATATAAATGTTTCATAAAAGTATATTGAAAGTTGTTAACCCTGTTTTATAGCATAAACAGCATATGCCGTTCGCTTTTATAGTGTGACGCAAAATACTCATTGCGTCTCTTGCGTGCTGGGCGATTTGTGCTGCTGCTTGACGATTCGGTGCCCTTATACACGTACTCTCCGGTGAGGTCATTGCGTGCCATAATTTGTGACACCATCTTAAAAACAATTGAAGAGATTTTAAACGAGCATTTTTTTTTCGCTTCTCACTTCGCTTTATTCAAACAAGCTGCCCGCAAAAGCACAAGAAAGAAAAAAAAGACACTGGCGTAGTTTTTACATCGTTGGTTGTTTTTGTTTTTCACAGAAGCCCTTCACCACTTACCGCGGGCATTTGTTGCTGCAGCCTGTGAACCGCCTTCCCAGCACACTGCTTTTTAGGCTTCCTATCGTCTTGCAAGGCCCACCTGCTTCTAGGCTATTCTATTTTGTTGGCGCATCTGCTTCGAACCTTTTCGTCAACTGCGTAGCGATCGCAGGTTTAAGCTGAAATGTTCCGCTTCCCTTTCTTTAGAAGAACAGTAAACCAGGGAGTCTGACATAATTCAACTGCAAACCGTTGACGGAACTCCTTTCGCTGAGAGCACTTCTGATGCGTTGAGTGATTGCTGCATTGTTGTACGAACAGCAGCCGGACGCAAAAGTTGTGCGGACAGCTGCTCAAAACTAAAGATAACTTCACACTCGTCAAGAAAGCGTGTCGTTAGAGTTTCGTCCACTGTCGTTTTTTTTTTCAGTGAACCCTATTTTTATGCACTATCCACAGCTAAAACCTTCACTCGCGCGATAATTTCGTTTAATATTCTGTTTTAAAGCACAAGTGTTCTCAAACTACATACCCAAAAAAATCCATCCCTCTGCTTGTATATCTCGTAATGCACTTTCCGCGAGAACACATGGATACATATTGTCCCATAGATATACATGGGAAACCATCGCGTTATGTAATAAACGATTCATGCCCACGAGCTACCATGTGCGTCAGAACTTGAGCCCTCCACATTTTGACAGTGCAGGTATTCAAATCCATGACTTTTGACGCAGTACACGAACCCGACCTCCGAAGCTTTCGAGTGTCTGGATGATACCTTTGAACAAACCCCGAATTCGCGAAAGTCTTAAAGAATCGAAATGTTGGCCTCCTCAATTACAGCAGTTCCGACACCTAACCATCGAACCACGTAGAGTATCAGATTATACAATGGCGCAATCCTTACGGTTCAATGCAGACAACTCGAGTGGAGTTTTCGCAGCAAGTTTATTTCACATCTGTCAAAGATTGGAACAACGAACGTAATATGGAAAGTGTCTTATCACTACCTCTAGAACGGCGTGCCTCGAGTTGTGCCGGATCAGAGGCAAGTACTTCCACTATTGGTCGAATCGTAGCTCATACAATTTCTTTTCTGGTATCAAATATCGCACAGCTGTGTTTATACCACTCTACCTCTGTACTTCTTTTCTACTTGTACTTTCGTACTTTGATTGCTTGTTTTGTCCTGAATCCTAACTTAAACTCAACCTCGCGCTCACGATATCTAACCTCGCGCTCACGATATGTCTAACCTCGCGCTCACGATATCTAAACACACTATGGAAAGCGAACTTTTTTAACACGGTGCCTAACATTTGGTTTATCTCAACTTGTTTCATTCCCAACGCGAACTACTGAGCACTCTTCAAATATTTTCGACCTCATTTTCACGTCACACCCCGACAATCTTGCATCCCTAGTTCCTCTCCCAGAGATTAGTGATCACGCTGTGCTTCACGCTTCGTTTTCTAATCAACTACCAGGCAAAAGCCATTCCAAGAAAACCCTCACTCTCTACGATAAGGGTAACTATGCCGCCATTAACAACGAACTATCCATATTTTGTGATTGGTATTTAAACGACTTTTTCCAACGCCCCCTTGAAACTAACTGGTCTTTGTTCAAGTGCAAAATCCACAATTTGATCAATAGATTTATACCCACAATTACAATTACGGAACGGGCGTCTTCACCTTGGTTCAACATATCTCTTAAGCGCCTTAATAATAAGAAAAAGCGATTATATCGCTCGGCTAAACTGTCGAACAGCGCGAGCGCTTGCAACAAGTACCGCGGAACGGCAAAGGAATTTGAATCACTCGCTGCGAAGGCTAAGCGTTCTTTTTTCTCTGCTACATTACCTAATATGCTACGAAATAACCCTAAACAATTTTGGAGAGCCATTAACCCCAACAAAAACCCCACAAACCCACAAAAACCCACAGCCCCCATTAACCCATTAACCCCACAAAAACGTTATCCTTACTTGAAGAACACGGCGATCCTATTCCAGAACATGTTACCCCTCAAGTATTAAATACTGCCTTCTCTTCCGTATTTACCCCTGAATCTTGCAGCCAGCTTCCAGACTCCCCATTTCTTGATCATCCTGTCATGCCAGGCATTACATTCGATTCATACTGTATTGCAAAACTAATTGACGAATTGAAACTAACGTCATCCGCGGGAATGGATGGCATCAATTCCAAAATTCTCAAAAACACTAAGCCTATAACAAGCATTATTCTTTCGCACATATTTCAGCAGTCCATTTTGTGCGGAGTGGTGCCGGAAGACTGGAAGCTTGGTAAGATCGTTCCTGTCCCGAAAAAAGGTCTTTCATCTTCACCGAGTAATTATCGCCCCATATCCATCACAAGTGTATGCTCTAAATTAATGGAACACATAATTTATTCGCACATAGTAATTTTTCTACGTTCAGTACATTTCTTTCACCCTAACCAACACGGTTTTCAAAAAGGACTTTCATGTGACACTCAACTCGCCCTGTTCGTTAATGACCTGAGTTCTAGCCTGGATAATACCATACCTGTAGATGCCGTTTTCATTGATTTCGAAAAAGCCTTTGACAAAGTTTCTCATAACACATTATTTTTGAAGCTTTCACGTCTTAACCTTAATTGTCTTGTTTTTAATTGGATATGTGACTTCTCGACTAACCGTAAGCAGTTCGTTTGTGCTAATAACCATCGCTCCTCCCTATCCGCTGTAACCTCCGGCGTACCTCAAGGCATGGTCCCTGGTCCTCTGCTATTCCTAATCTATATTAACGACCTCCCCAATAAATTAGCGTCTAACATTCGTCTCTTCGCAGACGACTGTGTCATTTATCATTTATCATTTATCGTCCTATTCACAATTCTAACGACCCTGTCATCCTACAGTCTGATCTTTGTTTGATTTGATCATGGTGCGAAAAATGGCTGATGTCCCTTAACATTAAGAAAACTTGTGTCATCTCCTTCCATCGCCGTCAATCCTATTCCTCCAATAAATACTTCCTATTTGATTCTGAAATAACAGCAGCTAATTCATGTAAATACCTCGGTATCACTTTAACTTCAGATCTGACCTGGTCATCCCACATTATGAACATAACTAATGACGCCAATCGCGTGCTTGGCTATCTCCGAAGAAACTTACGTCTAGCCCCACCTTCTGTTAAACTTTTGACCTATCTAACACTAGTCCGCCCGAAGCTAGAATACGCATGTGCCATCTGGGATCCCCATCAAATAACTCTTATTAAAACGCTTGAAACTATCCAAAATCGTGCAGTCAGATTCATTTATTCTGACTATTCCTATCTTAGCAGCGTCACTAAACTAAAATCTCAAGCTAACATGGTTAACTTAGCTTCACGCCGCAAAATTTCAAGACTGTGTTTGTTTCACACATTTTATCATGCATTGCACCTAAACCATGTTATCGTTCCAGCCCATCGTCTTTCATGCCAGTATCAGCCATTCGAAAGCGGTTTATCCACCCCGTGAGCATACCACTGCCCATCACTCCTCATTTTTTGTGCAAACATCAACAGAATGGAACGATCTTCCTGCTGACATCGTGCACCACTCCAGCATCGCCCATTTCAAAGAAGCCATCGAACAAATCATCTGTTTGTGAACTGTCTACCTCCTCATGTAACACCCCTTGACTGGGGCCCTTGAGGTATTATAAATAAAAATAAATAAAATAAATAAAAACTCTTCGGAGCACTTAGTTCTCAGAGTTATACATCATATCAGCATTCTAGATATTACACAACCTCATATTTCTTCTGATTAATGTTTAGCGCAGCCACCTCGGGACACGAGGGAATATAAAACAGGTACACTCATGACCCTAGCTTACAACCTATTACAATTGCATAGCCACGCATTCATATTATTTGTGTGCTAACACCACCCATAATACAACTGTTCTATGAACAGCCCGCCCAACACCTACGCTGTGTCCTGTATAAATAATTTAGCATGTGGCTTTTCTTAGAACGTATTTTTACTTGTTTCCCTCTCCACGTTCTGGCTTTCACAAGTTTTGTGTATTTCCCAACTCTGTGTTTTTTACCGAATGGGGTTCACACACTGCTTAAATCTCTGTCTGTGTTCTTAAGAGAAGTTTGGTGGGTGCGTTGTATTGAAATAGCGTCCTAAAATTTGAGCGTAAAAAAAACAAGTCAGAAAAGGACAAAATGACAGAAAATGTGTCTTAATCGTCAATCGCGCACCCTTACGGAATGCCTGCTTGTTTTTTTCTCGTGTTTTATGCTTTCTTCTTTGTCATTGTCGTTTTCTGGCATATCCAATAATGCAGGCATCTTTGGTAAGGAAGTATGAACAAATAAATGATTAAATATTACCCAGCATGGTGTCCCGTCCGATTCATGTTCCATCCTTGGTGGAAATGATCGGCAGAAGTAGGTGCAATACAACGTGCGACCGAACACATTCGTCTAAGGAAAAAAAATAATCTGATGAGCTTCAGGAGTACACTGTAGTTGCACTTCCATGCAATGTAGCAAGCAATCACATGACATGCAATACTCACAAATTTGCTGGCTATGATCTTTCCACACTTATGATTCTTGAATAGACACTCTGGAAAGGTATCACAGTTTCCGTTGCTTAAATCAAGTACTGCCTGAACTGCTCTACTGTATTCACAAAATATCGTTAAGCTTCAGTGATTGTTTAATGGCGTTTGGTCATGTTGCCCTGACTAGTATGTGCTGCATAAACTCCAAATTTTTCTATGACTGCGACAGCCATACAAGCCACACAAAGCAAATGCGGCTTGTAAGTTTCTGAGCATTAACTCTAAAAAAAAGAATCAAGTAACTGGACGCTAAACAAAGTATCTGGGCTCAGATAAAATTAGTTAGACTACTTTGATATAATACAGCACGTGTCGAGTGACGAGCGCGTAATTTCTACGTTCTTTCTGCTAAATAAACTCCTCTGAAACCTTGTATGGTCCGTGCGTCATTTACAAGAAGACGCAATGCTTTGCCACGTAGAATGTGTCTGTGATGCGTAATTTCCTACCATTAGACTGCGAATTTTTCTTCACAACGTAAACGTTCGAGAACTTAGAATAAATACGAATTCATTAGAAAGTTATAAACGTGTTCCACTCATAAAATTTAATATACAAGATTTTGTACAAGAAAAATAGAAAGACCGTTAAATTCCACATGGTTGTAGAAAATATTACCGTAAGGTACTTTTTTCTTTAAATTTTTGTGATTGCTGTTAGGGCGCGCACTTTGAACCACACACAAAAGTGAGACCACGTAACGCAGAAAAATTTATATAGAAACGCAATTTTTCCCGCCCACTACTAACAAACTTTATTTCATCTAACGTCCGGAAAATAATCACAAAAGTATAGTACAAACAGCAATGTTTCGTTTTGATGATTACTAGTAGTTAAAGCTGTCCGAAAGGCAAATTCAAGCTAAACGTTGAGCAGAAGTGAGAGATTTTAAAGCAGTACTTGCACACATGTTGTGTCATTCATTTCGTATAGTAGTGGTCCGCGCGGATATGCATTGTTTAGAATAGTATAACGATTAGTATTCTTTATTGTCAGCTCAATCAGCAGTACCTAAAAGACTAACGTTTTTTCTTTCCAGCGAAGACGTGTTTGAACTTAACAGGTGGGACGTCTCTTCTATTTACGTTGATTACACACCGTGAAGGACAGCGTGCAAATTCACGAAGGCAGTACGCAAGAAAGATATTTAGACGAGCGAACAAATTTTTCATTTGCGATTGAGTGAGAAAAAACGAATTTGAACCTTTTTTACGTAAGCTATAATTCAATACGACACTAAAAGTGCTTTTATGAAACACAAGAACTCAAAGTATAGATCGGAGTGGCTACCATAATGTTATGAACATGCACACAATCCCTGTCTAGGTGCGGAAGTGACAGAGATAAATCAGACATCCCTCACTAACATTCCACGTGTTAAACAGTGTGAGCCGTAAAATTAGTTGAGTGGCGCTCTTCATAGAATTTCGGCGCAGCATTGTGTGCTGAATAACACTGCGTTTTCATGTGAATGAATTTTTATTCGAAACCGAAATTGGTTCAGGACACTTCGAGTATGCTGCATTAAGTTACGTTTCACTGCTGCCTAAAGTATACGGTAAAGAAAAAGAGAGTAATGCATTTAACAAGAAGAGAAGCCTCTTCATGATATTCGTATTATTAATATCTGCGGTTTTGCACCCGAAATTATTCATATGATTATGAGACATGCTGAAGTGGAGGGTTGCCGAAATTTTGACCCTCTGGTGTTCTTTATTTGCGCTGACGTCATGCAGAACATGGGCATCTGGCTTTCGCCTTCATCGAAATGCGACCGCACCGCGGTTGGGGTCGAACACACGACCATTAAGTCAGCAGCCGAGCACTTGAACTGCTTCACCACCGTGGCGAATCCTGTTCATAAGCTGTCAAACCAACAATGCGCGGGCCCCTGGAAGGTTACCAGCCTGTCTACATTTTTCAGAGACATTGCAGGGGCTCATTCTGCCGACAAACGCTTTTTTTTTTTTCATTCTGCGGCCGGCTCAAGTCGCAACTGTGTCGCTGCACGATTAAGGGATTTGCTCGTAACCTGTGTCTTGAAATTGCTGTCCTAAAACATTCATCAGTAATTGAGGTAGTCATTTGTAGTTAAAAAACACACTATTTTAACGCTAGCTATTTGACCTCAGTAGCAACCCAAAGGATGGTATGCGTGGCATAACGCAAACGACCTAGCCATACAGAAAGGCCGAATTTTTGCGTGCGTTCTATCGCCGATCAGTTCGGGATTTTCACTACTCCCGGTGCTTCGCGTATACGTTGAGCATTGCGTCAAGCTGAGACAACAAATATTTTAACTACTGGCGCACAGAACAATCTTTCGAAGGAATACGTCGCATATCCACGAGTTAACCTTCCAGGCTTCGAACATTTGGTCTCTTATTGAAACTTCCCGATTGTGTTCCCATATGGAAACTTTTTTCTGCGTTATGCGATACCAATTTTCGCAGATCAGAGCAAACTGTCGCTCAGGTCGACCTCTCCGAATATCTGTAAATAAATTCGCTCTTTCGCGATCCTGACACGATTCTCCGTCGGAACTTGTGTAACTGCGCATGCAGCTGCTCGTTTTGTTGGATCATGTCGATCTGATCCATTAAACTGATAGACGTGAAACGCCAGCTGCAGAGGTCAAAGTGCACGCTGTCTGTAAACTTCAAATAGTCCGCATGATTCTTGCCAGGCAGTGGCAACCTGCATAGGCACCCTACGGTGTGGTAAGTCCGCCTCGGTAGAACAATGGCTATAGGATGCCCGGCGGCTAGCCCGAGGTTCACGGTTTAGATACCGGCCGCAGCAGTTGCATTTCGGTGATGGTGAAGTGGTAAACGCCCATGTAACGTGCGGTAGCAGTGCACGTTAAAGAACACTGAATGGCTTTCCGGGGCCCTTCCCTACGTCGTCTCTCATACTATCGTGCTTTTGGAGATGAAACCTGACATAATATTATTACACAGTGTGGTAAGTCCTCCCGCGACTCACCCGATTCCTGCAGCTGCGCGCAGAAGAGTACCGCGCAGAACAGCAGCGTCACAGCAGACGCCTTCATGTCGGTGCACTTTCGAAGTCCTCGCCGTCTCCTGCCCTTCAGTAAGACTTCTCACAGGTGAGACGTTCCGGTGGTGCCGACAACACTGCCGCGAGAGTGTATTCGTGAGAATAACGTCCTCCTGGACGCGTCTCACCGCCGGTAGAAAGTCAACAATTAGGAATAGACAATGGAAAGGGAAATGCGGGCAGCTGTCCTGGCCTACGGCCGGAACGCGTTCATGTTACTCGAACAATCGGTAGATCAAATCGTTGTGTACGAAACGTTTTGCGTGTTCCGCGAAGCGTGACGCTTGCATAAGGCGTCGCAATATGGCGCCTGTAGAGATCTTGGACGCGTGGACATTCCAGGCGACGTGCCAGCGCAGCGCGCTGTTCCTCTCAGCGTATCCGATTGGATTGAATTGAATTTAGGTTATCCTAACACACACGTTTGTTATTTTGATTGGTGTGATGCCGTAGTTTTCTTTAGTTATGTTTTGTCGGCTCTTATGATTGGTCTTTTTGTGTATATATATTCAAAATAAGGAAGTGCCGAGGCAAAGTGGAAACGTCAAAAGCATGTCGTCACCTATTCGTAACCTCGTACGTTGCACAACGCATTCCAAAAAAACAATGAGAATAATGCTGCCTGAGGTCTCGATGCAGGACCCATTTGTAAAGGTATGCGATGTCGTAACCTCTAAATGGTACTAGCAATTAACCAAGCTCAATGCTAGCAAAAGAATAAAAGTCATCTTTATATCACTTGTATTTTAGTAAATGTGGGCATGGTCAATGGAAAACACGCTAAATTCTCTAAATTCTAGCAGCTCATGAATACAAATGAAGTCATGTATGTTGTTGGGCTAATTGGTCACGCAATTTTGAAAAAAATAGTTAAACTGCGCGAAGAAGACAATGCGTTAGATGCATAGAACACGAACACACGCTTTTGTATGGGCGTGTTCTGTTGTGTCTAAGGTGTTATCTTCTTCGCGCAGTTTATATATGTTCACAAGTGCAGTCTTGCAACTGCCAGAAAAAGTGCATTATCATAGCCACGCAGTCTCCAAGACCTGCCTTCTTTATTTGAGCAAGCTCGCAGGTTCCTAGCAATGCATGAATTTGTTCCTCGATGCGTGAAGTGTGGGTAGGATTCTGTTCATCTTTACCCTTTAAACCTTTTGCGTACTGCAAAAACTTTTCGCTTCTATCTATCTATCTATCTATCTATCTATCTATCTATCTATCTATCTATCTATCTATCTATCTATCTATCTATCTATCTAACCACTTGTGACTGGGTGCTCCCATGACCAACCCCTTAACTTGGGGTCTACTAAAATTAATTTTGGAGGGTAAGAAGGTTTCACGAATATGTCGTGCTAGTCATGACATCAATATTTTCACAATCTTGTTGCATACGTCATCAAATACTTTTCAAAAAAAGCAGTGCCACATAATTGGGGATGGGTATGTGCCACTGGTATGCGGGTATGTGCTACAGGTGATAGACATTTTTATCTACCTAGGTATGGCGAAAACACACAAGAGTAATATTAACGCTTGAGCGTTAAGAAAAAGCCGGACGAACGCAAAGAATAAATGTCAGTGTCCAAACAGGAATCAAACCCTGGCATTCTGCGTGGCGATGAAGTATTCACATAGCCATACCATGTCTCGAAAATACTTTGCAAATAGACCCCTAATAATGTAAGTTAAACGCCGATTCCGGTTGCAGTACTGGATATCAAATTTTATAAACATTACATATGTACTCCTATGGTACAACCATCATGCCAGGTTAACGTTCATGGTAGTTTGGCACCATCCGCGGAGGTTCCTTTGTGTAGCAATGTTGAGGGCTACTATCCTCGTGAGCGCCAGCACAAATACCACCGCTTCATGTCAGCTTACCAGTTGTGATGTTGCTTGTACTCATGTTGCAGTTGGCCTCGTTACACACACACACACACACACACACACACACACACACACACACACACACAACACACACACACACACACACACACACATATATATATATATATATATATATATATATATATTATATATATATTTAGCGCCACTTGGTGGCGTCTCGCTCAATAAAATAGTTAGAACACATTCCCCTCGCATACGCATGCTTCACATCACATTGATTCTCAAGGTAAGTAGGATCTGCCGAATTTTCATGACTCTGTGTTCAAAAAGTCCCCTACAATTGCGACTTTGCCTCTTTCCTAGATGAAGATATTGAATCGGACGTGGGCCTCGTGCAGCTTGCAGTATTACATTGTTTCACTCGCTCTGTCTCTCTCGTCATCTTTTCATTTGTTCATGAAAAATGCAGTACGTTTCTCGCTCGTCTGATCATTTATTGGAGTAAAATAACTCACGAAGTTGGAAATGAGCTCTAGATGCGGAAATCCGCAAGGTGGCGGAAGACTTCAGAAGAGAAAGAAGACAACCACCCATTTTAGCACGAAGACACAAAGAGATCCGTACGAATTTCTCAGAAAGAAATGCTTCTCATGTGCCGAAAAGTTTGTCCTGACCAGGGGTTCGAACTCGAGACCAACGGCTATTGCACACGCCTATTGCGTTGGTCTCGGGCACGCCGCTTATTGCACTCTGCAAATTTTTCGGCAAATAAGAAGCTTTTCTTTCTGAGCAATTCGTATGGATTTTTCGTTGCTCCGTGCTACAACGGGTGGTTGTCTTCTTTCCTTTTTTTAACTCACGAAGTTGTAAATCTGAGGCGACAGTGCCAATTGACCGTATCGCATCCAAAGACGTGTTATTTCAGGTTTGCTCAAAGAAATTTATCTCAAGCACGGGAGCACAAGCATAGGCGGATCCCTAGAGTGTACCTATATATTTACTAAGCAGGTAACATGTGATGTATGAATGTAATCAAGCCTCATTTGCACTTTCCTTTGAGGTTCTACAAAATCAGGAATGAAGTAAACCACTTGGGCAAAGAGATCGTGCGAACGATTTATATAGCTTACGCCACTGGCTCAAATCATTCTTTATTAAACAAAAAAGCAGTAAGGTACGAAATACGAAACCAATATTACAAAACCAAAACCGAAAAAAAATACGAAACCAATAATTTAGCAGCTATTTTCGACAAGTGAAAAAATTAACAGCTGAGGGACAAGATTTGGCAGTTGTTCCTAGTAGAACAAAAGGGCTGGTTTTGTGTATGGCAGTCATGACGAACACTTTTTTTGCATATGCCAAATACGTCAATACGTGTGGTATTGACGGCTCTGTGTGCGGAGAAAGAATTGAGAGGTACACAGTGTAACATTAGCGTACCCAGCAATTCTCTCTGGACGGGTGGGGGAGTTAAAGCTTGAGATAAAACTAAACTACCACATACTAAATATTCACTATAGGTTATACTGCCGGCCGAAATTTTCGGAAGGGAATTGGTTTTGAATAAACAATCTTGGGTAACCGCTTTTAGCAAGATCGCTAAATATGTCGTGTTTTTTTTCTCTTTTCTTTAGTTGTGTGCTGCACTGAATTGCGGCTCTTAGCATTATTGTCTGTACTACTGATGTATCGCGGATTCTCGGGTGGTCTGAAGTGAACTGAGGATATCAGTTAGGGTAGGTGTGTTTGCAGTGTTATTTTAAGGTCGCGAGAACATCCAAAAGCAACAATGAGCCTCTGTTTTAAAGGGGAACTGAATACTTGTTCAATAAATTCAGATGAGAGAATTAATGCGACTTCAGATCTCATAAAACGACAGCTCTTCAGATGAATCTCGTTCTTGAGAAGATACGGCTACAGTTGGAATGAATTAAAAGCATGTTCCTCGTTAGGTTTCATTGTTATATTTGTCGCGGCAACATGCAAACAAGGGCTGAGAGTTCTGAATAGTGATATAATAATTAGAAAGTTTGTACACTTAACAAACTTAATGCATTGTGATGAGGTTAGAAAACGAATAGTCGCTCAATGTATCTGGAAACGCAAGGGTGCCTGAAATACTTTTTTCTTTTTGTTTGAGTATCGATAGTTAACTTGATTTCATCCTATCAATTTGAATTATACACCGTTTGCACGTCAACAATGACGCTTATTGGAAAGACTATAAAGAGCATTGTAGCAGCGACACGCGTTTTCCGTCAAATAGAAAATCGTTCTTACTTCGTGCTTTGGGGAGCTCATTTATGATGCAAAAAGAATGTTTTTTTCGGCAAACAGTGTGCTTATTGTTGACTATTTAAAAGAAAACGAGCTACATGACGGACACAATTAATGTTCACTATAATGTAAAGGATTTGGTAAAAAGTAACAAAACTGCCACCGGCATCGAAACTGGAAATGGGCACAACGTCGTTCACTTCTATAGCGAGTACGGCCATTGAATGAACTTGCCCGTTATTCCTATAAAATTAGCTTCATGACTTTTTTTATTTGAAGAAAGTTGCACATTTAATGCAACATGAGCGTAATGTTATTACTTTGCAGCTTCGTCACATCAACAAACAGGAAATCCTAACAGTGGTGGCAGCGGTGGGATGCCATCGAAACCGACATCATAACAGTGGTGGCAGCGGTGCGATGTCATCGAACCCAAATTTATAACATCATGCAGTCATGGCATACTATACCAGTTTTGCAAATGTCATGTGAATGAAACCACCCCAACATCAGCAAGGCCATGAAATGTAAATCACGACATTCATGACATACATGTCATGATTTTTATGTTATGACTTGTCACTTGTGTCGTCATACAGTCGTGTAATGCCATACAAATTTTAGTATTGTTATCATCTTCTAAACAACCAAGTGAGCTAAAAGTCATAGGCGGATAGATAGATAGATAGATAGATAGATAGATAGATAGATAGATAGATAGATAGATAGATAGATAGATAGATAGATAGATAGATAGATAGATAGATAGATAGATAGATAGATAGATAGATAGATAGATAGATAGATAGATAGATAGATAGATAGATAGATAGATAGATAGATAGATAGATAGATAGATAGATGCGCTCAAAGTCACCGAAGTTTGCTAAGGAATGCTTCACCTTTAAAATCAATATATGAATGCCGAATAATATTCATGAGTCAGCAACATCATGAAGGTCCCAATGAAGATAGTAGATTGGTGCATGACTTTGTCACTGCGGCGACACCGTACGTAAAACACTTCTGTTAATACAGCTTCAATGGTCCAGCAAGACTTTGGGCTTGCGGGCATCTTCATAATTCTATAATTAAGCAACTAAACGCTGCACCTCTCAGTTTCAGCGTCTCTCTCCTTCCCGATTTTTCTCATCAGTGCCTATTATTCGACAGATATTCGAAAAGTATTCAGTGTTTCTTGAATGTGCTAAAGAACTCTATTTGGCTTGTCATTAAAATTTTTCGAATATTTCGCACATCCTTAATAACTTGTGCTTACTTACCCATTTCAAATTTCAATTGTCCTTTTTCACGGAAGAGAAAAAAAACGACGTTATGCTGGGCTGCGCCGGGCAGTGCAAAGGCCGACATCACAGCATCGGCAGTGAATTTCTCAAAGGTCACGTTTGAGCAGCCCAAAAAAGACTGGTGGCACTCTGCGGGCCATTTGTGGAAAGTCTATACCAAGCTTTTCTTTAGCTACATGGGCATGCATGTGCCAATTGGCTCGCGTTCATACGATATGTTAAGTGGAAGAAGGCTATTTGATCCTCCCCCTCCGCCCCATCTTACCCCCCTCATAAACGACTGTCACCTTTGCTGAATATATCTACAATGATGGATTCAGTTCTTATATCACCAGTGGTTGCAAAATATCATACGCCATTTTTTATTTGTTGTTGTTTCTCCCTTGAAATTCAGGGACAGCTCTCCGCTTGGGCAAATATGCAGGGATTATTTCGCGACGGCGTCATCACGTGGTCTTCCGCTTTTATTTCACCAGCGCCAGCACATTACTACTGCTTGTGGTCGTACTATTGGCTTGCACCTTAGCGGGGGACTTCGTCGTGGCTGCGGTGCTTCGGCGAGACTGGACGACACCCCTGCTGTTCTGTACGCCAGGCGAACCACTGGTCGTTTGCAGACTCGGATCGGGCGGGACGTCCGTAATGCAACTGCCGCTTCGGCAGACACCACTTCGGAAAAAGCTCTGCGAAAGTTGTCGAAAATGGAGGTCAATAATGTCACACGAAAAGGCCAAAGTGTAACCGAGAAAAGTCAGCTGGTGTTCTAAGAGCGAAAGCTGTATGTGGCTAGAAAAAAAAAATCAGCATCAGTGTCACGAGTAGTCTGCTTTGGCTGTGCTATCAGTTACGTTCTCAGCGTCGTACCCAAGCAAGCGCGCCATTGGCTGCGTTGTGAGTGACATCATCCATCCCGTCGCCGCCGCGGTGCTGAGCATGCACACATTGGTTTATATTGAAAACTTCCACATTGGTAAGCCACGTATCTTACGAACTCCCGAACAGAGGACAACATTAAAAAGCGCCGATAGTCAGGGTTGGCACTGGCGACTACATTTCGCCTAATTTCCCGTGGCGACCTAATATTAAGAATGGCGACATGGCAAATTTCAGGTGATTTTTGGCTTAGGTGTCACCTGAGTTATGCATTGAATACTCAGTGTCTTCAAAAGAAATGGGCGACAAAAGTGTTTCTATGTTTCGTAGTTTCCGACCCACTGGTACAAGGCGCACTTAACGCATAATTTAGTATGCCTGTCTTTTTTATTGTGTGCAAATCCTAATTCGCCTAGGGAGGTACTGGCGCACTGGCGCGTCCTCCAGCGATTTCCCAGCAAAATTTAGGTCAGCGGACTGCTTCGCTTACCGGGAGGCAGCGGTTTTATACTACGTTTCTCAGATGATTTCAGAACATTAAGCTTCTTCAAAGTTTCGTTTCCGAAGTGGCTAGGGAACGGTGAGGTTGCGTGTTGCGACCACAGCTTCAACTGTCGTGAATAGCTTGTCGACTTCTTTTCTGCTGTAGTATCTCCTAATTTCGTATATTGAGCTTAACTTTGTTTTTGAGATACCTTTCGTGTGGACCAACAAGCAGGGCTTTTTGGGCAGTCTTAGAAATTGCACTGAGCTGAATGTACATAGCGTCAGCATGACCACCCATAAAGCGTTGTGCGAGTATTGCGATGGTTACTCAATATATCTGAATTTATTTCCGTTTTCTAATTAAGTGAGTTTATTATCAGATAGTTGATTTCAGGGCAATGAAATTCTCTAAATATGCAGGAAAGCTACCAACGCCATGCATCTATTGTTATAGCGGTTGCTTCATCCTGTACTGGCTACAACGGAAGCCATCACTGGACTTTGTAATGAGGCGCTAGCATTCAGGCACGCTGCTAGTGCATGCATGCCCTTGTTCAGGGCTCCCATGGTGAAGCAGGCGATATGACTGGCTTTGAAAAATGTGAACAAAATTTAGGTTTTATGGAGGACGGCGTACTCTTCGAGGCTATACATAATAAGGAATTTTATTGCTAGGCATGCCACACATTTGTAGATTGGCGACATCCTTGGCGAAATTTGAAGAAAAACGGCAACTTTTGGCGACATTTCGCTCGTCGCTTGGCGCATTTTACTCGAAAGTCAGTGGCAACCCTGCTAACAGTGAAAACGTGAGAGAAATTGCATTCGCCGGGCCAACAGTGCAGTCCGGGCACAAAAACAGGCCCGGAAAGCACCATGCCGACAGTGGCGGCGTACCGATGATCCCACTGCCTTCTAAACCACGCCAAATCGTGAGCTTAAAGCTACTGTATACGCTACCTAAAGATAGCATATACAGTATAAGTTTACGTGAACGGGAATAAAATCACCGGTGGCGGGTGGATCCTGCAAACCACGCCACCGAGTTAGCTCGCGATGTGAAACGTACCCTTGCAACAACCAAGGGTACGTTTCACGTTTACACGAATTAAAAATTTCCACGTGTGTTTTCAATGTTGTCAAAAACAACCTTCCTTTTCATGTTCCTTTATTTTTCACATCCTTTCGTGTAACCAGAAATCAAATATACGGAAATTTTAATGTTCTTCCAACTAAGAATACTTACGGACAACGTTTGCTGCAGTTTTCAGGGCCAAAAATTTGGAATAAACTACCAGCAGAAATAAAACAGTCGAATAGTTTTTCATCAGTGCTCAAAAATACTTACTTACACTGAACAATGTTTATCAATGAAAACAATTATGATCTCATTAGTGTGTGTGTGTGTGTGTGTGTGTGTGTGTGCGTGCGTGCGTGCGCGCGTGTGTGTGTGTGTGTGTGTGTGTGTGTGTGTGTGTGTGTGGTGTGTGTGTGTGTGTGTGTGTGTGTGTGTGTGTGTGTGTGTGTGTGTGTGTGTGTGTGTGTGTGTGTGTGTGTGTGTGTGTGTGTGTGTGTGTGTGTGTGTGTGTGTGTGTGTGTGTGTGTGTGTGTGTGTGTGTGTGGTGTGTGTGTGTGTGTGTGTGTGTGTGTGTGTGTGTGTGTGTGTGTGTGTGAGACAGAAACTTGTGAAATCGGTTAACAATACCAGTGTCACCCAGTGATTTGGTTTTTCTTTTCGGTATTAGCCATGCATATTTTAACCTTCATAATAAGGCAACAATCTGCTTTGTTTACTTGTGTTTTCGTAAGTTAGAACCGTTACAAACAATCGTGCACGTACTGACACTTTCGCTCTCTCTTTGTTTCGCTCGTGCAAATTAAGGATGCACAATAACTATCTGTATGCGTGTGATATACCTTTTTTGTACATTGAACCCTTAGTTATTTATTTTTTGGACCCCCAACTAGCCTTCGTCTATGGGTCCAACTAGACGTGATGTTTCTGTATGTTTCACACTTTACAAATGAAAAATTGAATTGGATTGATCCACGCCCTGAACAACAGCGTTGTTTGGCACGCCACAACAGCGTCAACATGAAGAATGCTGTAGCGTGCTTGCGGGGGTGGGCGTCCGCTTTCGGCGGGAGTTTTTCCAGCGGCTCCTTAGCTTGTGCTCCGACGTCTGTGTGCGGCGCGTGAAATAAACGCTGGGCACGGTAAAGCCAAGCCAAATGTGCATCTGACCTCATTCAAAAGCACGGACATGAAACTAACAATTGTGAATGGCTTTAGTGCAGCGCCGGATTGAACCTACTGCTTGAACATCAAGGCTGCACGTTTCAGCCTTCGCTGGTTAACCATTTGTACGAAGTGCTTGGGCGATAATTTTTACTTTACAATTTTTGTATTTACTCTCTAGCATTTTCTCTACACTAGTGGTCAAATTCAAAGAACTTGCAACTACTCCAAAAGTGCAAAATTATGCGGTGCTAACAATGAAACAAAAAGTGTGTATATTCCCGCTTTTAGTTTTTTGCTTGCTTGCTGGTATCACATTTCAACTCAAGCTCATTAGTCGTATTCATGGCGGTCATCAATACGTATCCAGCTAACCACTGCGCACTCTTAGATATGAAAGAAAGACAGCCCTGTTCAAGCGGTTTACGCGAAACCAAGGAAAAGACATGGTTGATGATTTTGCCGCAGGCATCGGTATAACACGAAAGCAAAACATGTACTCACAGAAGAAACTGAATGTATACAGCAAATAGACATTAGAGAGTTTGCACAATGCCTGTTTATGTTCTGTAATATAGCACCATTTACCGTTAATGCACCAACTTTTATGCTGGGCGCTACATCTCTACCTCCACGGCTAACGTTCATGATCGATGAATAGACGAACCCTTGAGGTAGCTTTTTAAACGGCGAGAGCTTAGTTAGAGAAAGGCCTAGGTGTGATAGACAGAAGAGTGTCACACATTGCACACACAACTTGGGCTGAGGTCGCCATTGCGTGGCATGCTAACCTGTGATTGAACGCCATGGCCGGACTAAAGGGAAAAGCAAAACGCGTTGTTTCACCCCTGTAGCCCAGCTGCGATTTTTTTTCTCTGGGCGAGCGTAAGCGGGGAGGCAAGGCCGACGCGCATCACAGAGGTCTATTTGGTTTGGATGGATGCTGCGAGTGAGGACGAGGCTTTTTCGACACTTGGGATGATGCTGCCGGCTCGCGGTGTGTTAAGTCATTGAATAAGTCGTAATTAGAAAATCGAAAACGTGCCGATTGAAATGAAAGCGTGGCATTTCGCGTTGCAGGTGTTAGTCATGGAGGCCCCGGTACTGAGAAATTACTTTACCGCTGCCCCGCCATGGTGGTCTAGTGGCTAAGGTACTCGGCTGCTGACCCGCAAGTCGCGGGTTCGAACCCCGGCTGTGGCGGCTGCATTTCCGATGAAGGCGGAATTGTTGTAGGCCCGTGTGCTCAGATTCGGGTGCACGTTAAAGAACTCCAGGTGGTCAAAATCTCCGGAGCCCTCCACTACGGCGTCTCTCATAATCATATGGTGGTTTTGGGACGTTAAACCCCACAAATCAATCAAATCAATCAAATTACTTTACCGCTGCCAGAGGGTGAAAGCACACCACCAGACCAAGAGTACTGCCAGAGGAAAAGAGTGAAATGTAAAACGCTCGATTGTAAAGCCTCTGTAGTCTCTCACCATCGCACAGTGGACAGCGTCCTGCGAGGCAGTAATATGCGGTCCCCGTAACGACGTCACAACTCCTCCCCTTCCTTTGACACTTCCTATATGAAGGCCAACATGAAATTTCTGAACTCAAAGAGGGTTTGCGCTTGTAACACATATTTCTAAACTGCAACCATGTGACATTCGGGCAGAAAAAAAGTATGATTTCTATTCCAGTTATATTCAGTATTTGCCAATGCGCCATTTTTTTTTCTTTGTCATAAATTCCCCTCCCCTTCCCGGTTCACCGTCCGGCCACGGCTCGGTCGGTTCCATGCTGCAAAGTGGCTCTTTGCCTGAGAGGTCACCGATACCGAGCCTAGCCTAGTAGCTTTGTCTATCCCACAGTGTTCCTCGATTGCGCCTAAGTCTAGAGGGATAGCTGCAGCGCCTTCATAGAGGGCACCACTACCTTTCTGCTTTCGTTAAATTTAAAAACTACAACGGGAAACAAAAAAAAAGGTGGCAACTCACGCTACAGGGTGTCCCATCTTTTTCATAACCGATCCTGGGCAATAACCCTTTGCACCAGTAGCGGCACCCACTCAGGAACCCCGTGAGACCCTGCGAAAATCAAGTGGTATGATTTTTGCATCCCTGTGTGCTCAGATTTGGGTGCATGTTAAAGAATCCCAGGGAATCGAAATTTACGGAGCCCTTACTACGGTGTCTCTCATAATCATAAGGTGGTTTTGGGACGTTAAACCCCAGCAATCAATCATGATTTTCGCATCCCTTCTTCATTTCGATTTGCTGGTATGCATTTGGTTCAATAAATAACACATGTGCATGTAAAAGAGCACTCGCAAACGAACCTAAATATGCGGCAGGTCATGATGGATTCGTTTTTGCAAGACGCACCGGATGTGACCTTTGTCGAGAACCAAACTATCGAGTGTTCGCACACAATGTTGCTGCTTTGTGCTCGGTTAGTGCTCCAGTCACTACATTTTTTCCCCTTATTCTTGTAGACCTTCTCTTGTGGCTAATACCCATTGTGGGGGATTGGCCAGTAATTGAGTGGTCTTACAAAATAATATTCAATTTTACAGTAAAAAGTTATAAAATGAGAGTGTTACAAATTTTAGAACGAACTTTTGATCCTCACTGAAATCTGCCTAATATGAAGTTTTTGTAATAGTTTTTGTATTGGATAAAAACCTCAATCGAAACCTAACTCACTACTGCCACAAGCTCTTATTTTTCTCTTTCATAATTTACACCCGCTTTTTTTATGTTAGGAACGGGGTTAGCTTTTATGAAAGGGACGCAAAAGAGGAACAATGAATTGCTTTAGATAGACAAACTGCACTCTGAGAACTCTAATGCCATATATTTCCCTATGGTAAGTTCATTAGTAGCGAAATTAATCAAGTTTGCAGTTTTATTTTTGGATTTCGCGCCGAAATTTCCACTCGTGACGTATTAAATTTCAAAATGTACGTTCAGTATTTTTGTGGCATTCACTAAATAAAACTTTTTGAAACTTCGTATGTTAAGTCTATGACACCCACAGAGTACAACGCACTTCATTTTTATCGGTTGGAAGCTACGAAGGACCCATTAGATTCCTTCAAAATTTCTGACGTCACTGCGTTTGGTGTGGGAATTTAAAGGTGGTGTCGCCACCCGCATTTCTTTCCACGCATTTTCTTGTTTACTAAGTTTCGTGTCATGGTAAGAGGGGCCTTTTCGAGATGGTGAAATTGCATGTTACTAATACGCGAAAAATTGTTTCGCTCTTTAGTGCCCCTTTAAGAACACTGAGTAGGTCTCCAATAGCTCTGCTTGTTTGAAAAGCAGCTGTCGTCAAATAATTCACCCCTCTACGTTGTATGTACGTGCATGCATGCGGGAGACAAGAAACAAACTTTTGTGGATCCAGATAACTATCTTCACGTGACTAGTATGGACGAATGCCTGAAATGCGCATACTTACAAGCCGTCTCCAGATTTTCTTCGGGCACTGTTCTCCGGCCACACCGTCTACAATTCAAATATCAACGGAGTAATTAAACCTACAAACGAATGATACTGAAAGCCTGCGTGAATAACTGTTTCCGACAAAGAAACAATGATTTGAAAACAATTTTTTTTCTTTAGTGAGTATAAATATTGTTCAATTATTAATTGTTCATTAATTTAATGAATCTACAACTATCAGAACATGAACGTTGGTCAGTTGAGGCTCAGCGATCGTGACAGACTGTAGCAGCGATATGTAGACGAAATGTTGTGAGTAGTATGCTTGATTATCTAACAGGCTTTCCAACAATAGCAATTCCAAATGCTTCTCGTCCCTTGCGTGTTATTGAATATGTCGATATCTTTTAAACTGCATCATCACTGTAGAATACCCCCAACCAATCCATGGCCTTCATAGATTACGAGAAAGCATTCTATTCATTAGAGATATCAGCAGTATATACTGCAAACACTGCGGAATGAAGGCGTCGACAACGCATATATAAATATCTTAAAAGAAATCTACACCAGATCAACTGCCATCATAGTGCTCCATAAATAAATCGAGAGAATAGCAATAAAGAAGGGTGTGAGACAAGAGGATACGATCTCCAAAATGCTATTTACTGCGTGCTTACTGGAGGTTTGCAGAGGCCTAGAATGAGAAGAGTTAGGGATACGTGTTAATGGAGAGTACCTCAGTAAACTGCGCTTCACCGATGATATTGCATTGCTAAGGAACTCAGGGGACTAATTGAAATTCATGATTACTGAATTAGAGAAAAAGAAAAGAAAGGTGCGTCTTAAAATTAATCTGTAGAAAATTAATGTACATAAACCTTGGAAGAAAACAGCGTTTTGAGATATGTGGCAGTGCACTTGAAGTTGTAAGGGCGTACGTCCACTTAGGACAGGTAGCAACTGTGGAGTCGAATCACGAGATTGAAGTTACTAGAAGAATAAGAATGGAGCACATTCGGCAATCTCTCTCAAATCATGGCTGGTAGATTGTTACTATCCTTCAGGAGGAAGGAGTATACCAGCTGCAACTTACTGGTGCTTACTGTTGGAGCAGAATCTTGCACGATTACAAAGAGGGTTCAGCTTAAATCGAGGTCGACACAGCTATCAATGAAAAGGTAAATGATAGGTGTAACCCTAGGGGATAAGAGATCAGAGTGTATCAAGAAACAAACTGGTGTTAAGGACACCTAGTCAAAATCAAGATGAAGAAATAGCCATGGAGAGGGCACGTAGCCCGAAGGCAAGATAACCGCTGGTCATTAAGGATCACCCACTGGATTCCAAAAGAAGGCAAGTGGGTAAGGGAGGAACAGAAAGTTAGATGGGCAGATGAGATTAGGAAGTCTGTAGGTATAACGTGGCAGGAGCAAGTACAGGACCGAGTTGACTGGCAGAACATGGGAAAGGCCTGTGTCCTGCAGTAGGCGTAGTCAGGCTGATGATCATGATGTTAATCACTGTAGAACACGTCATACGAAAGAGTCGTCGACGCATGAGCACAACCATTTTTGTTAGTTCATCCAGATGTTAAACGCGCCCAAGAAATAAATTCTTTTACGGGGCAGCTAACTCACATCTAAATCAAGAAGTCGTCGTTCCTATTGTTCAATTTTACAACGCCACGTTTTCGTAAACTGGCTGTCCGTACTAACAAGTCAGGTTTCATTCGATCGGTAGTCAATCGATGCTCCCGACATGTGAGCCAGGCATTACGGCGCAGTATGCTTCATGCTTGGAGATGTTTTGAGCACCGTGGGCTCCATAGTTACCACACCTGCCACGGTGTGCCGTGACGTCCGTGCCGGGCTCAATCAATAATACTAGATTTCGGAGAACTAGGCATTATAGGGGCCAGATTGGCACCCTGGCTACCTCTCTGCTACTCCCATTTGGAATCAGTAATGCTTATTCCTCCTCCAAATTTAGAATTGCTAGAACTGCACAATATATATATTAAATTACACTAGCGCATTCCCGATCACACTTGATAAGAAGTGCGTGTTCGAGGTAAATAAATAGCCCAGGGACATGGCGCTCTCCTTTGTCGTGCCCTTTGTGTGGCCTTCAGCACGAACACTGAGACTTACCAAACAGCTGAAATAAGACGGTGAATCCTAGAACGAAGAACAGAACCGATTGCATTCGCATGCTACGTTTGTTACTTGGAACGAAAGTATAGTCGCTTTCTGAAAACAAAACAGGGCAGATGCCTTTTCACATCACCTAGACAAGTATTATTCCTTGTGCTCGAAGCTGTTGTCAAGAACAGTTGCCATACGATCCAAGTAAGGGACGTTAGAAAAATACGATCTATAATAACGACACATCGACAGTATACAAGCAGCCGTTCCTTCGTCAACGTCATTGTTGCATCGGTTCTATTCTCGTTCTAACGCTTTCGGAGTGTACGGATAGTGCAGTGATTTCATTTTTTACTCTAAAATTGGAGTGCTGTAGTCCCCTCGCGCTGAGTCACTGTCCTGTCAACGTATTCAACGTAATAAATATGAATTGAGCACAAATATCCGATTATACGACCTTGTTCGTGACGCAGCTGGTCAATATTAGCTTGCATCCACAACGATTATTTGAAACAGTAGTGCGTAACAACATTAAAAAAAATTGACAGGAATTACGCGCCGACGTAAGCTGGGTGTGTCTGACACCTGTGCCCTACCACCTGTGCCTTCATTGTGGCCTGACGTTAATATGTAATAACTCTTAGAAGACTATTGACACGATTTTTGTCCTTTCTTTTTCACAAATAGTAATCACAGTACGCTTTTAAAAGATTGTTTCAGTTTCTACGGTATTCCGACGTCATATACCGGTATGAGCTCCTCGTCACGTGTTCATACCATGTGTAGCGACGTTTCCACAACCACGCCACCCCGTAGCTCCGTTTGTGACGCGCAAGCGGTCGTTTTGAATGTTTTTGTGACGCACAAGCGGTCATTTTAGAAGTTCTGGAAGTAACGTAATGACAACCAGCTAGGCTATTTTGTGATGCCACCGGAATGAGTACTGTAGCCCGGCGTCAAGTTTGTGTTGATATCGAAAGGCGCGCTATGTGAAAATTTACTTCGATTAACAAAATAACACTGGCAAAACACTGATGAAACGCTGCTGGTCTAACACTGATGGTCGTGTCACAGAGCCACGCTTTGCTATGTTGTACCAGACGATTCTGTAGCTACCACAACCACTTCATTTTGAAGGTATTCTCAAATTGCAAATATCCAAACGCCACAGCCATCGTGAGAACGTGAATTCAATAAAGACTATGGGCATTTTCCCAAAGTGCCTGGTTAAGACTAAATTCAGAGAAAAACAATGAAATGGTCAGCCCTAAGACGGTGTGCTAGACACACAAAATTCTTTGTCACAAATTTCATTAGCGTTGTTCACGCAACACGTACGTCAACTAATTTCACACCGCCATCACAGCCACACGTCACACGTTGTCTGACCAAGCACAACGTGGCCTGAGTTCTTGTCATGGCGCGGTCACGCCCCTTTCTGTTCCATACGGCATTCGCAGTACGCTTTTTCTACATGCACGAACATTTGCCTTCAGGTCGTAAGGATCAAATGTTTCAGCCAATGTACGACCCCGCAGACGAGCTGCTTGACACCGATATTTCGCTCATGGGCGTCACCACGTTAACGTTCAGGTTGCCGCGCGAGGGCCGTCTTTGAGGCGGCATGCCCATCATGCCGGGCTGCATGGAGTACATGCAACCGGCACCAGCCATGGGCGACATGTATCCGGGCCCCGCAGGGCTCACCGTGCCTCCGTACATTCCAGGATAGCCAGCGCCCATCTGGGGCGAGGCCACGCGCGTGTTCACGACGTAGTGGCCTTGGCGCATGGGCTGCTGGAATATCGGGTTTGGCGAGTACGACATGCCCGGCTGTCCCCAGCCGATAGGGCCCTGGTCCGTCTGGCTCGCCAGCATCGTCTTGCTGTAGAAGCCGGCCTCGTCATCACCGTAGCGGCCCATACCGGAGCTGCGCCTGCGCCGGGGACTGCGCCTGCCGCCGCCGAAGTCACCCTGCGGCCAATACTGCGCCGACGCGGACATTGAGCGCATCACTCCCGGTGCTCGTGCTCCGGACGGCATCATACTGACATCGGACTGTGCTCCCCGGAGACTGGTGCTACTCCCGTCGTTGCCTTCGCGCTCGAGCTCGCTCAATTTGCTGTCTTTCATGAACCTGCATAACGAAACACTTTACATTCGGACGAAGGAGCTAAATGCGGCAGCAACTATACGAAATAACTCGATTGTAAATAAGAGAAACAGACCAGATAGGCACACGCGCAAGGAGGAGACAGGAGATTATGTGGGCAGATGAGTTAAAGAAGTTTGTGGGTTTAACGTGGCCGCATGCAGCAAGCACAGGAGTGGTTTTGTGGGCGGAACATGGAAGGGGCCTTTGCCCTGCAGTGGGCGTAGTCAGGTTTATTAAAATTTGTATTTATATTTATTTGTATTTGTATTAAGTTTGTATTTATTTATTGATTGTATTTATCCTGATTATACTGATGCACATAAACTCGGTGGCTGTTTCTTAGCGGTAAATTCTACAGAAGTGCTTCGGTATTACATTCATTTTTACCATCAGTAACGTAAAGAATAATTTAAGGATCGGTTATGGAACTGCCAAATCAAGCTTGTATCCTTTCCGTTTTTTGTATTCAACAACTAAAAGGGCAGTTCTGAGGTGTACGTACGAAGAAGATGGCAGGTTTCGGACCGTTAAAAGAATGGGACAGTACGTGTATCTTTCTTGCAGTTATCAAAAAAAAAGCCAACTACCCCTTAGATGCCGCTAACATACCAATTGCATGGCTGTAATGGCTGGCTTCTTCGGTGGATGGAGCTTTCTGTAACTGCGAATTGCGTTTCTCGCAGCCCAAAGTAAGTTTTATCTGAACTATAACACTCTCGGGCATAGGCCACTTTCTGGACTGATATATTTTTTCCTATATAGAAACATACTCAAGCCCTGTACTTTTAAAAAAAATAAAGGTTTATGCATTACCACTGAAATTTACCCGCTTAACTTTGTTTAACCTAAGAAGCATAGTTTGTGAGGAATAGGACAGCTGAGTAGAGGGAACAATGGCACACCGTCACATTACTTTCCAGCCTGCTGCCCAAGCGGCGAAGCGCGACAAAGCGCGAAAGGAAAAAAAATTAAGGCAAAAGTGCTCACATGTACGTTGGGAAAACATACGAATGAAGAAATCAAGGAGGTTAACACGACAATTCTAGAAAAAAAAAGCGCAGTACAGCCAAGACTGTCATCACAGCCCATGCAAAACAGAAATAGCGTTTGCTGAAGGATTGCTGTTCTTCAAGTGAAAAACACGCATTAGCCATTGCCTTTGACGAATATGAGAAAGACATGTGAGGTTTTGATAATGACTGGCATGACATTTTCGAGCTCAATTGGCTTAATGATTATATTCAAATGACAAAAGGCCAAGTTTTTGTTGTCAATTTTAATAACAAAAACTTACGTTCAGTACTTGGCTTAAATCGCGAGCAGTATTTACATCTCTGTGTTAGTACGCAGTCCCTGAGGAATGAAGAATAGAGCTCTTATTTTTACTCTGTGTCTAAGAAATATACGGGAGCTTTACCTATTACGTAAATTTTGATGAAGCTGGCTGTGTCAAAAACAATCAGTACAGCAAAGTTTGTGCAACTCTGTTTAATGTTTGATGTTGAACTATTCGCTCATAATTGTCATCGAAGACGTTTGAGCCGTTGTGGTAAATGCGTCTCACTGCTTCCAAGTCATGTCCACTCACAGGTGATTGGGACAGCTTTTGGCTATCGCAAATAATTCCTTTTGGAGCTGCACGGGGATTTGTAGGAACCAGTGCGTCTCGTGAAGTTTCGCAGCCTTATCACACTTGTAATATCATGACTCAAACATCGTACTGCGTTCAACTTCAACAAAACTAAATATACAGTCGTAAACAGTGTCCGAATCCCCTCGACTCTCCCTTACAATATAAAACTGCTGCGCTGGTGCATTCAGCGTTTCCTGACCTTACCAATTCACGAAGTTCACATAAGGTAGCTGTTTGAAGTTCTTCCTGTGTGTCACCCATTCACGTCACGAGGCACAAAAATAATGACGGATTCATTTGACAGCCCAAGACGGTGACACCCATATATTCTAAGTAAAATGGTCTATAAGTACACAAGGAACAACACAAATACTTCATCGCGATAACCAGCTGTACCTCAATTAACTGCAACCTACTGCAAACAATGCCAGGTCAAAACATCGAACGAGATAGTGAGGGCCACGCAGAGAATCGGTATTTGTAGTCATCATCTAAAGCGTGCCGATTGCGTGCTCCTCAAAAGTTTTCGCTATAAAATGCAGTTTATATTTCTCGAACCATATGTTCGCAGTAATAGATGCGATCAAGTGCCATGTGCATAAATCTTACGGCATCATCAAAGAAGCGCGGCGTCACGCCCAAGACACCTCGGATCTTTGAACAGAAGAAAATGTTTTTATTTATTCTGTCATCAGAGGTTCCGTATGGAACTTTACTTAAAGGCGCGGGGGGGGGGGGGGTCACTATAAAAAATGCGACATCAAAAGTAATGGTTAAGATACAGCTAAGTCTGCTTCTTAGATGGCATTCTTGAAGCGCAGAGAATCGCGGATCACTGCTGCCTCTTCCGGAAGACCATTACAGTCTCGGGCGGTGCGCAAGAAGAGCGACTGCTGAAATGACATGTGGTGTAAGCACGTGATAGAATCACAGCGTTTGTATGACTTGTGCGGTGACCTCGATGGACCGGTTGGATGAGCTAGTTGTCACGTGAGACTGATTGAAAAAGTTTGTGGAAAATACAGAGGCGTACAATACGATGACCAAGAGCGATGGTACGAAACTTTAACTGGATTTTTAGGGTGAATATGCAGGAGTAATGGGAGTGATCTGAAGCAATAAATCTGGCTTCTCGGTTCTGGACAGACTTCAGGATTTTACTATGACTAGTTTGGTAGAGGTCAAAGACGGCAGATGCATATTCGAGTTTAGATCTGATAATGGCGATATAACCGACTATAGTTTAATGGAAGGTGGTGCCCAAAATATGTTACGTCTTTTGTAATCAAGGGCACGGTTAGCGGAGTGAGCTATGTGATCTGTATGGTTACCTCATGATAGGTCACTCAAAAGGTGGACACCTTGGTATTTGATCGAGTTAGTAGCAGCTATATGACAGTTGTTGATAGTGTAAGTAGCCGGCGCGTATTTTTCTCGACGATGAAAAGGAATTAACAACGTGTTATTCTTGTCAAGTGACATCGACTAGGTGCTAAACCACTAATGAATAAGAGCGAGGGGATGCTGCAGGGAAGAAAGAACGGTAGAGTCATGTATCGAGTGGTAAAGAACACAACCGTCGGCAAAAAGACGAATGTTAGATTCAACACAAAGTGGAATGTCGTTGATGTATATCAAGAATAAGAGAGGCCCGAGGACGGTACCCTGGGTCACGCCAGACAGGACTGGGGAGAGGTTGGAGGAGAGGCTATGAATATGCACAAATCGTTTGCGGTTTCTTAGAAAGGCTTTGATCCAGCTTAAAACATGCTGGTGAAGGCTTAGACGCGAGGCCTTTAGTGGGATACGAGAGTGGGGCACCTTGTCAAAGACTTTTGGGAAGTCTAGAAACAGTGTACAAACTACGTTGTTTCGGTCTGCTTGGAAGCGGATGTCATGCAGGAATAATGTTAGTCGGGTCTCACATTAGTGACCTTTACGAGAGCCATGCTGGTTTGGGTGAAAAAAGGCTTACAGATGATGAAAGCTTGGTAACATCAGAGAAGATGACATGTTCCATGATCCTAGAACAAACACTAGCGAGTGAGACGGGGGTAGTAGTTAGCCGCAGAAAAGTGATCACCCTTTTTCAAGACCCGAATGACCTTCCCAATTCTTAAGTCTAATGAGTCTTCACTTGTGTCGAGCGGCTGCTGAAAAATGAATGATAGCATGGAACCAGAGACAGGTTTAGTAATTTTTAAAAATTTGGAATTGATGTCATTTATACCAAATAATGAAGAATTTTTAATTGATTGATTCCATTATAATTCCCTTTGAGCTGAACTCAATTTTAACCATTGGAAGAAAAGCAAAATGTGAATATTCAGGAAGTTCGCCACAAGCTTCGCTAGTATAAACATAATAAAATGTAGAGTTGAAAGCAGATGGGACATCACAATCAGCTACAGTTGATCCAGAACTGTCACAAAGAGGAAGTGTAGTTTTGTCGTCCGGTTTCATTATTTTCCAAATGCGGTATGGGTTGTCCCGAAGCATGATAGGCTGGTGCAAAAAAGTTATCTTTGCTTTTGCTAATAATGCCATATATTATTTGGCTGTAATGTTATGCTTTCCAGGTTAGTTGTGAGTTCGAATGCTTGGTAGAACGAAACTGCCGTTTTCTTCTTATTTTCGATACGTTCTTGGCTGGCAAAAAACCAGACAGAATGAATGTTTAACGATATAGTGATTGTTGGAATGTAAATTTTGACCAAGTCCTGCATCTTGGATTTCAATATAGCCCAAAATGCTACGTGATTGCTTATAGCGACATTATTAGCTCTGCGGTAAAGAGTCAGTAATTTCTTCGATTTCAAGCATTTTCATTCATGTTACAGGGAAACGTAGTGTGAATCGCGGTGTGATCACTGAGACCGCTAATATAAGAAAGAAAGGAAAGCTGTCAGGATGTGACGTAAGAAGATTGTCGAGAATGTTGCTTGAATGATCACTTGTTCCCGTAGGATAAGTGGCAAGCTACGATAGACCAAACTTTCGGTACGTGAGTAAGAATTAATTGGAGACATTATCTGTGTTTTGGCAGGCGGATAACTTGGACCAGTTGAAAATGCAGTACGGCCGTGTGAGCAGATTTGGGTGCACGTTAGAAAAGCCCAGGTGGTCGAAATTTCCGGAGCCCTCCTATACGGCGTCTCTCATAAATATGCATATGGTGACTTTAGGACGTTGAACCCCACATAACAATCAATCAACTTGGACCAGTTAATGGAGGAAAATTGAAATCGCCAAAGACCTAGATGGAGGTATTATGATTAGCAAGCGTTGTCTTGTGTAAATACGTACGCCATGGAAATAGGTTGCAAAGGAATTTTAAGAACTGTGTGAACGGTAACAGGCACCAATGAGCCCGTGCGGTGTGGTTGCGTGGCTGCGGACCCACAACATTTCTAAAGGTGTTTGCACACTTAAAAGGAACATTGCGACTGACGATTAGTGGCTACTTGTACAACGCCACCATCAGGGCTGTCCCTATCTCTGCGGAAGATATCGAACTCAGGCAGGTTGAGAAAGAGCTCAGCATTTGAGACCAAAGAATTGAGCCTTCGATGATTAGTACGCCGTTCCTAGAAGACGAAACGAGGCTGCTCATATTACGTGACGATTTGGTATGAGGCTATGAATACTATTGTAAAGAATTGATGCATCACGTTTAGGACGTTTAACTATATTGCCGACTTTCATTGCTCATTGCTAATGTCTGGGCTCAAAGTTTGTCTCAGTAGGAATTAAACATGAAAGTTTTGTTACCACGAATAACTTTATTGCAGCGAAGTTTGAAGGGCATACTTTGACCCTTGCCGAATTCAACCAAGCGTCTACGGCCATGCGCGTGTGTGGAGGAGAATTTTCACTTATACCATGGCCTGTGCCATTCAGCTTGCTGCCTTTAAAAAGGATGTGGTCTTCGTCCTTCCAATGGGTGAACTTGACAAGGATAAGTTGATTCTTTCTGCGTTTAAAAGTGCCAAGCCTGAGAGCTTTTCTGATGTTGCGCGTTTGAATATTCATATTGTGAGGAACCGGTTTATTCGGCCAGGCTCGAGCTCAATCACGCCGGTGATGATATTCTTAGATGAAGAAGATGTACAGGTGATGATAATTACAAAGAGAATAAAGAGTCATTCGCTTGTCGCGCTCACACTAATTCCCCCGCGCGGTGAAAGCGGCCGCCTGGTCGCTTGACAGTATTATGAAATGCGTCGCGCATAAGGCTTTAAACGAGATACGTGCACTATCTCTGTTCCTGGGCAACGATGATCAGGACTAGCGCTAAGAGGAGAAACGCGGTAATTGACAGGAGATGTCTGTTCGACCACCGTGTATGGCCCAATGAAGCGACTGATGAATTTGTCGCATAGGCCGGGGACGCGTAGTGGAGTCCATAGAAGAACTTCGTCACCAGGAGAAAAACTCACAACACGGCGAGACGAGTCGTAGCGAGATTTTCGAGTGTCTTGAGAGAGGCCGGTGTTAACACGGGCCTGGTGACGGCAGTGTGCGAGACGAGATAGAAATTCTTCAGAGAAAGGAGCCGTCGAGGGTGCAGGGGCCGAAAGGAAAGAGACATCCAGAGCGAAACTCGGCGAGCGACCGTGGACGAGAAAAAATGGAGAAAAGCCGGTAGTGCGTTGAGCAGCCGTATTATAGGCGAATGTCACGAAGGGTAGAATCGCATTCCAGTTCGTGTGGTTGGGGTGAATGTACATGGCGATCATGCCCGATAGGGTCCGATGAAACCGTTCAGTCAATCCGTTGGTCTGCGGGTGGTAGCTAGAAGTGGTCTTGTGAACGGTATTCGAGGCACGCAAAACTTGCTCGACAATGGAAGATAGGAAGACTTTGCCACGAACACTGAGGAGAATGCGTGGAGCTCCATGACGCAAAAAGATGTGGCGAAGAAAGAAATCGGCGATCTCAGTGGCAGTCCCAGATGGTATGGAAGCTGTTTCTGCGTAGCGGGTAAGGTGGTCGACTGCCGTGACAATCCAGCGATTCCCATTGGATGATATAGGAAGAGGGCCATACAAGTCGATTCCAACGACTTCAAAAGGTGAGGCGGGACAAGGAAGAGGTTGCATTAAGCCAGCCGGAGCAGTTGTCGGTCGTTTTCGCCGTTGGCAATGGACACAGGAGGCGACGTACTTAGCGACGGCTGAAGAGAGGCCAGGCCAAAAACAACGACTTCGTATTTTGTCGTAAGTCTTGTGGTAGCCTAGATGAGCAGCGGTTGGATCGTCATGCTGAGGGTGGGTGAGTTCACGTCAAATAGAGAACGGTGTCTATTTAACAGGGCGAGCAAATCTTCAGTTTGATCAGGTGTTAAGTCATTGCTTATTGTCGCCGACACAGGTGTGGCAGAGGCATTGAATGGCAATGATCGCGACTTCAGAACATCGTTGTGGTTGTTGTTCGGAAGAGTAACAATCGCAACAGGCTCACTGTCGACCGCGCAAGATACTGTTGAGCCACAGGGGAGCAGTACACACTCGGGCGTTTGATTTATGGCGGTTAGGTACGTACACCCATTGAAGAAGCGAATAAGCCCCGGTGTGATCACAATGCCCCTACGTAGGGTATGACCGTAAGGGAGAATTAGTACGTCGCCATCTACAATGTCGGTGCAATTAACACTTATAATTTCTTCGATGTATGGCCGAAGTACATAATCTGACTTGGTGACAAGGCGGATGCGTCCATCTTGTTCAAGCGGAGAAGAGTCAGTGGCGTTTAGATGCAGGAGGCGCTGATCACATGATATGAAAGCGGACGCAGAAGACAAGAAATCCCACCCAAGAATGAGAGCGTGGGTGCACTCACGACATACCGCGAAAACAATGTGATGACGAATGCCTTCTATGCAGACACGAACAGTACACTGTGCAAGTGGACGAATGAGAGCGTTGGTCGCCGCACGTAGAGGTGGGCCGCCATAGCAGGGGGTTGTACGCGACGACCCGAGCGGAGTTCCAGCGAGAACGGGAGAGAGGACTTGAGGGAACGAAAAGCACAGTCCACCACTTGTGAGGAACCGGTTTATTCGGCCAGGCTCGAGCTCAATCACGCCGGTGATGATATTCTTAGATGAAGAAGATGTACAGGTGATGATGATTACAAAGAGAATAAAGAGTCATTCGCTTGTCGCGCTCACAATATCAAGATTTCTTTTAGCGCAATGCTGGCTGTCTGTTTCCTCGAAATTGCGCCCTATCTCGGTTTGTTGGTCGGTGACGCCATACATTACTAAGTTGCATCAGCGAGATCGACATTCCATATCTTCAACGCTACCAGTTCGTTGAGACACCTGAAAGCTGCAGTTGTTCGTGACTGTTTTTATGTTTTCAAGCTTCAGATTGATACTTCGAATCGCATTAAGTTCATATTCAATCTTGTGGAGTCTGCTATTGATATCACTAACTTTTTTGTTTTGTTTTTTCGGGCAGCGTTTTCTTAATGGAAGGTGACTGTTTGACCATTTTGTAACACCCCAAACATTTCAAGTAAGTTGCCTGGCGCCTTAGCAGTGGGGCTGCGATTAGTTTAGACATCATCAGCTAACAAGAGCGCTCTCATCAGCATGCATGTACAGTCATATATTATCACAAACGACCGCCGTGGGCTCGGCAGCACGAACACTGCACGAGAAGTAGAAATACACCTGGCCATTGAATTTCGCCGATTATATCTATCGCGTGAAGACCAGAAATTCGTATGGAGTTCGTATGTAATAGAGTGGAGGCAAATGAAAATCTTTGATAAGTTTTAAGTGCATATTTGACCTTTATACAAACGAGAGATTATAGAAAAATTGATGCACGAATATGTTCTTACGCCATGGCGAGCTTTTGCAGAACACCAGATATAATTCTTCCTTAATCTCGTCGCTGCGTCATTATTGCCCGCACTTTACCAACCAAAGCAAGACTTCACGCCTCTGTTGCAGTGACTGAAAAATAATTGTGTGTGCGTGGGTCGATTGAAGATGAGTACAGTGTACAAAAGACAGTCTTAACTGTCTCTCAGAATGAACGCTCTCAAGCGTATGTGTGCAGGAAATGTATATAGATACATCAAGCAGTAAGAGGAAAAAAAACGTGAAATAAATTTGTGACGTCGGCGCACGTACGCGTGTATCTGCGTGTCTCGCCTTCGTCTAAATCGAGCTTCATTCATCCAAATGTGTATTAACTCGACCAAGTTAAGGTATTATGAGAACTTATGACGAGAATGAAAATTGTTTTCGCCCATATCTGATCCATATGCCACGTGCGATCATCTCATATGATGACATTGGTTTAATGGAAACATGAACGTTCTCGAAAGAAAAAAAACAAATGATGTCATACATCGGATTAGTGATATGGACACACGGGGCATGCGGGATAATTCTTCGGTGCTTAACGAACAAGCTAGACAGCATATAGACAAACTTACTTTAGCTTCCGTTTGATTCTCTCCTTGCGCATCCAGGGGTGCCTCATGGCGCGGGGCACCGAGCAGCGGTACAGCACGTACGGCTCGAGCAGGTGTCTGATGAGGTTGCGGACCATCTTGGTGAGGCCGTACGAGGCCGGGAAGCTGATCTGACGGCTCATCTGCGCGCGCACCTGCTGGAACGGGTTGGTGTCGTCGAAGGGCAGCTGGCCACACACCATGATGTACAGGATGACCCCGAGGCTCCACGAGTCGTAGCGCTTGGGCCGGTACGGAATGTTCTGGATCACCTCGGGCGCTGCGTACGCCGCGCTGCCGCAGAACGTCCGGCTCAGAATCTTGCGCTTGTTCGAATTGTCTATGCCGCGGACGATGGTGGAGGTCGTGGCGGTGTTTGCAACAAAGGAAAGCAGAAACAAGAACAACCCAACACATACGTATAGATGCATAACCACGGCATCAAGCGCGTCATGTACTCGGTAAATCCTAGAATATACAGACAGTATACGATAAGGTAGCCGTCGTCAATGTCTGACAAGTTGTGGAGGTTCGCATTATAGAATCTCTCTGAGATCACTCCGAGGATATGTAATTAGGCAATCTCTACGAATTAACCTGACAGAACTAAGAATGATTGCGCACGGAGTTGATTCTGTTAAATCTGAGAACGAAGTACAAGAATTACGCTATTCCCAAAGTGAGCCAATCAGTGTCCTTCTGCCCGTACTTCGTCAGTAAACTTCGCGCTCTATGTCCTACGAAAGAGCTGCAATAGCCAAGCGAACACAACTTCAACTCCTCTATACATCGACATCATCGTACAAACCAAACCAACAAAATTTATAGAGACATAAATGCGCGCCTTGTGTCTGTCTATATATGCACTTCATTTAAAATGTAGTGAGTTGCCAATTTCCACAGCTCAAGAATTATCGTGACATTAGTGCGGCGATGTTTGTCATTAGTTGTTAAGGCCATCCATCAAAAAATGTGATTCAGGCGCCTACTGTACAAAGTGAGCGGCACTCCAGAAAATCGTAAACAGTACAGTGTGACTGAATTGTGCTTAATTTTGGATCCTTAAGGGCGGGAACAATTTCCGTATAATAAACTAAGAACTAAAATGACGAGCACCCAACAAAACCAGCCTCAAATGGAGGCATAATTACGTTAGCATCATACCTCGTTTCATTCCCGCAGTGCATGAGCTAAGATTTTGCACAAAAGTAATAAACATATTTCAGTATATTTACCAAAATAGTGTTATAGTCCTGCGTATATTGCTTGTATGTTTATTATCAGACGCGTTATTCAAATGTCGCAGGTTTGATCCCAGCCGGTGGCAAGTTATCTTTTCATGCACTTTTCTTTCTTCACGTGTACGTTACAGTTACTTCCAACAACATTCCATATACTTTACATGGCCTCATTGTCTGTTAGTATTCATTAAAAGTTATATTTACTTGTTCATTCATTTTCTTATTCTAAGCTGCTTTCATGACCACGTATTTGTGACAAATATTTTTACGCAAAATTACCGTTTCCGAGAAGCACGTGCTTTCTCCTGTATTCAGATGGCATTACATCATTTATTTCAACTGAGTGTTAATGTTGTTTGATTCGAATACTGCATGCCCATTCGCACAGATCGCAACATGCGCAGACGGCATGTGCTGTCGAATGAAATGGACCTGGTCGAATTCGTGGTCCCGCCAGGGCAACACATTGCAAGAGGTTGGAAGACACAAGCTAGCAATGGCGAACTTAGATTTACGGTAAGTCCAAGTGTCCCAAGAACCAAACCATAATACTCCGCGGTAAGATTGTTAGATGGCGGTGCTGAATTCCTTTATTAGGATCACACACAGTTGGTAGTTGGTATATATTCATGTAAAATAGACAGTGCGCGCAAACAAGGACATAACAGAGCAGTCAAGGCACTACAAACGTCGGTGCTCGTGGAGTCATAACCTATAGCTTGCGTCCTTGCTTGAAAATTCCTAACTGTTCTATTCGTATAAGATTTAGCAAGCTAAACAAAGCAAGTAAGGTTGCATCGACGGAGTAGCTTGATTCTCATCCCAATGTGCGACGCTTTCTAACCATCGTGCATAGGCTGAGTACGCAAAGTATATACAACACATTGCAGAAAACATGCGCTGATGAATAGGAATCTAGAAGCACACATGCTCACGGGTGTATCGTGCGAACGAGAAGTCTGCCAGCTTGACCTGTCGCTTGGGGCTGAGCAGGATGTTCTCGCACTTGAGGTCCCGGTGCACGATGTCCTGCTTGTGCAGGTAGGCGACGGCGTCGCAGATCTGTTCGAAGTAGTGGAACGCCTTGCTCTCGGAGAAGCGGCCGTCGTTTGTGATCTTGAGCAGCAGGTCGCCCTGGGTGGCCAGCTCCATGACGATGAAGACCTTGCGCTTGATCTCGAGCACATCGTAGACGCGCACGATGTTTGGGTGCTTCAGCTTGGGAATGATGGCCAGCTCTCGAGGGAGGAAGTGGCACACGTATTCCCGAGGAGCCAAATGCCGGGGAATGATTTTGACCGCATAGCGCTGGTCACCCTTAACTCCGATCCTGCCCGAAAAAAAAGAGATAAACTAAATGAAGCGAGTCGTGCCTTCTCCTCTGCCACAAAGCGATATCGGAGTGTTATACTAAGTAAATCTTCCAGCTAACTTCATTTGGATCTGATTTCTCGCAACTCCGCGAAACATTGGTGGAAAATAACATGGTCGCTCTAGGAATCGAAATGGTTCTCGCTCTGTCTGTCATCTCGACGGAAAGTGAGCGGTAAGAACACAGCGCGTACAAGGGTAAGAGCAGTCTATAGAAGTTCGTCGATATAGCACGCGCGTCCACGCCCACTTCATCGATGCCAGCCATTGCTACCCATGCGACTAAGGGGACCTTAAGGGCGACGCACACCACACCCTCACCCCTTCGTGCTCTTTCGCCGAAAGAGCCAGCCGGCGCACTTCATCTGCTGCCGGGCACGTTGAGACGCACCCTGCCGAATTCGCATGCTTTCGGTCGCACATGTTACCTACGTCGCACGGTACGATTTCATCGATTTGAACTTAATACAGAGCATCACGGCAGCGCCAAGGACGAAAATTTGACTCTGCGTCCAAATAATTGTTCTCGCAATATAAAATGTCGCTCTGAGCGCCGTCACTCAAGGTATACACCAGAGCGTGGAAGCATTTGAGGAAACGACCAAGGTAAGGTAGCCAAACTAATGTGTCGCCACGAATAGTATAGTTATGGTGATAGTTGTTCTGCTTTCTATTCTACCGAGACGTTTACAGTCTGCTACATTTGGCGGTGCGACGGGATCACATTTATTAACATGCTCTTTCTCATATTCAAAAAAGATAGCAGCCCAACCACAACCAATGCCTCGTAACTTCTTTGTCTCAGCGCAGCCATCACATATCTTACTTTTCTAGGCTGAATTTCTCTTTGCATCGCACCTGCTGTGATACATTGTACAATATTGGCAAGGTTACTTGACGACAGCCCATCAGCAGAAAACAAACAATACGGGTACATTATCGAAGCCTAGACGCTATATACAAAACGAGAACATCAGTATCAAATTAACAGAATTTTGATATCAAACGAAGTGCGTTTCTCTGTGCCACATAAACACTACCCGGTAGCCAAGAAGTTGTCAATTGGCAGCTGGTATTGCATTTTTTTCGAATATTCAGTGCTTACAATAGCTACACTAAAGGAAAGGCTTCACACAAGACTGCCACAAACGACAAATCATTATTTTCACTCTTAGCAGTGTGTCGTATGTGTGCAATGAAACGGCAGCCGACAAATGAGCGGCATAAGATAACGTGCCCACGTTGCAGAATATTTAAGATCATAAAATAACTGTGATCACGGAGACTGTTCCGCGTGAGCATAAAGCGGGTGTCACTTGAGGGTATTTTTTACAGAGTCGCGTGTCTACGAGCCTCAACGACCACACTATGCCGGAAATATGAAGCTTTCAAATGACAGTTACACAATATATCAAATCCAAACAGTCCACGTTCCTAGCAGTATTCACAACTTGCGAGAAAAAAACGTGCACTTCTTATATAACTTCTTGCATCTAACGGCGCGTGCGAAAGTAGTGACGAACGTGCGCGGAATGACGGCCGATCGGTCGACAGAACAAGAAACACAGCCCCCAATATCGAGCGTATACGCACTGAAATAACCATCGTCATCTGTGTTTCACACACCCGGTCATCACTTCTAGTGCTATCCGCCGTTTGCACATGACTCACCTGACTTTTGAGTAGGTGCCCTGGCCGATTTCGCGTCCCAAGATATATCCGGCGAGCGCGAGAAACTGCTTTGATGTGGTGGCTCTGACGGCGGGCGGGGTTTGAGACCTCGCGGCCATGCCGCCGTAGTCTCGGCGCAGCTCCGCGGGTATGGTTGGGTCCAAGCGTAATGGCTCAACCCACTACTGGGAATCGGCCGTGAATTTGTGGCCACACAATTTGTGAAAAGAAAAAAAAGAGAGAGAAACGTGTTGGGAAAAACTTGCAAAGGGAAATTTGATACAGTGATAAATTAAGTTTCTTTATGGAACGGGCGCTGCATAACAGCTTCGTTCTCTTCGCCGAGCTCACACTGCAGTGTCATAAACCGTCCGAGAAGCTGGTTTCAGGGAGGGGGAGAGAAATATACAACTTTATTTGGTTGAAATTGGCTTTTCAGGGAGAGATGATGGTCCGGCGGTGTTTGACAGCCACCTTTCCAGATCTTTCCGCTGCCTGCAGCGTTTGGTAGAAAGAAAAGATAAAAAAAGAAGTAGTAATAAATACGTAGAGAAGTAAAAAGAGAAGTAGGCATAAACCGAAAAAAAACATTAAATTATGGTAGAAAAAGTAAGGGAGGAAGGAAAAAAAGGAAAATTCGAGGGAAACGAAGAAGGCACCTGCGCAATTCCTTCATGCTCAGCACCACTGCTGCAAAGCTGCTTTTTTTTCGTATGGTTTCAAGACATGTTCTAAAGCTCTATTCCGATGAATTCATGCAACATGAAAGGTGATATACTGAACATAAGCAAAATAGAGAATTATTTTAATGTTATTGTTTTTAAAAATTCATTTCTAGCCATTCGTAGAATACTAAATTGACATCTATGGCACATACAAAGTTAATTTGACTTTGCCTGTTCAGGTGGCTATCGAATACAACCTCTTTTGAATTAACTTTTGTCTGCTCGGGCAATTGTCTACTGCAAAGTAAAAAGGAACAGCAATGATATATAGTGTACTAAAGAAATCCTGGCAATTATGGTGCTGTTAATTTTACATTTATATGTTTATTAACAGAACAGACCATCAAGGTCAAAGTGTCAATTTTAAATATCGCGCCCCAAAATCTTCCCACGTGGCATCATAGATTTCACACTATGCTTCGTGTTTTGGCGACACTGGCTCATTGAAATGTCCCTGAAAGTTGGCGTAGTAAGTCTTTGGGCCCCTCTGGCAGTTTACTGATTAAAGGAACCCAGAACCGATAATTATGGTACCCGTTTTCTTGAATGCAACTGAAAGCTTACCTGTCAGAGCTTGTAATCACGGATTGGTAACGCACAAAACACTGTAGAACATTTATAATGAGAATTTTTACATTTGCGGCGATTATTTACATTTTTACATTTGCGGAGTCTTAAGGAGACATGCTGCAAACAGTGGATGTGATCGCGATAGCCATTATACGCCAGTGTAACGCCAGCAGTGATGAAAAGTGAAGGCCCATTTTGTATTCATATACACGTAATGTTGTGTTTGTCAAGCCTGCAGTCCCGCGACCACTCCTTTCTAGCGAGCTAAATTATTTTACAAGAGCTACAGCACTTTCTCGGAGCTTCTTATGCAAGTACTTGTGGTCGTGCACAGGTAGCGAAACAAAATGAAAACAAAAGGAAAAGACGACGGAACGAGCGAGTGTCAATTTATCATGATGATGACACCTTCTGTTCGCACTGCCACAGGCTTAACAAAAAGCTTAAATAACTCGGCTGTTAAAACGCCTCTGATTCACCTATTGGGCACTGGGGATATTTCTGACCAACTTGATGTACCTTCGCAAATTTTATGAGCAAGAATTTATAATATTTACATAGAATGTTTGTGGCCACGTCTTCTGGGAAGATAGCATGTGCATAAAGTTGCTATTAGAGAAAAATTGGCTCAATGAAGCACTGAAAACGGGTGTTTAGTTTGGTGGTAATAACATCCAGAGGACTTTAGCATAGTATCTTCTTTTCGTCATGGGGCATTTCAGTATACTAAGTACTAATTACAGGAATTGTTGCCCTTGTGCAACAGCTTTTCTTATGTGCTATTTCACCCAGGCATGTGATGCCACAGCATTTAGTTTCTCTCAAATACAGTCCAATGTTGAACTCCTTGTCTTTTACTATGGAGGAATAGCTATGTTAACAGCCGACTATGGGAGGCCATGATGCACCAATACCAAGCAGCTTCATGAGTTCTTCACGTTAATATAATAATTATTGTCGGGATTGAACGTCCCAAAATCACATACTGGGTCATCTCTCGCATGTTTCTTTGCTTGGCGCCTTCTGTCGAATTTAGCCAGAATACCCACTGAAAGGCCTGTCATACGCAATGCGGCCTGTCAGCTAGACTCACTGAGACATCTGTGAACACTGTACTTTTATAGGACAGCGCCTGGTATATTAGGCCAACAGGCCACATCAGGCATCACCAGATCTGCAGCCATTTTTCTTAGAAGGTGGGACACCTACATGGACAGACCTTCTACCAACTGTTTTCAAATATTGGCACCACCTTGCTCCTGAATTCGCTCCACTTGCACCTCAATGCACGTAAATGCAACTGTGATAATATGTCAACTTGTTTCCACCCCTGCAGGCTGCACGACTTAACTGTAAGACAAGTGCTCATGGGTGTAAGAGCTCACAGAAGTACTGCACAATAAGACCAAAAGTACACGCAAATACTTGTAAATTCTGGCAGCGTCCCAATAAAAAAAACTTTACTTGCGGTACATGGGGAGGCTTTTCTATCATTCTCAAACCTTTGAAAATGTTAGTGTTTCTGAGAGGCCTGATAATCATGCATTACGTAATTATGATTACAATTACATTATATATGCAATTGTGGTTATGCCTATTTAGTTGTGATATACATTCATGGACAATTATCACGCACTCATTCTCAAGCAAGCAATGGAGTGGTGAACGCCGCTGTAAGATGTTGTCAGCAATGCAGAGCAAGCTCTCCATTAAGCAATGTGTGTGAATGAGCTTGATGGTAACAATTTGAGCAAAAAACAACTTCATCCAACGTTTCACTGTTTGTTTCGGCAAAGTAACAAGCAACATATGCATTAATGTGTTTTAGTCATCCAGTGTTCTTTGATAAGCTCTGGCGACAGAGTCGTGTAACTTCTCTCAAGTGGACTGTACCATCATGCATATATTTGATAGCTGATCAGAATAGAAAGCAAAGAGCCCTCAATTGTGTGTACTTTCCAATGTATCTGCCTCCGGACAAACCTCTAAGATCTCTTGTTTCAATGAAGAGCATAAGCACTCTTCAGCCCTATGCTCTAAAACTCCCTGTCCTATAGTTTTTCTTTTCCTCCTCCACCTGCACTCAACATATATGTACTTTCTGGAGAGCACTGATATCTGTTGCCAGCTCTTCCACATAAGGAATGAATCCACTATGAAGCAGTGTGACAGATTAACATTGATATTACCCACTCATGCAAAAATTCTCTTTAAATGTCCGTTTAATAAGTTCTGAACACGAATGATTACCTCAAGTTATTTCTGGACATCTTTTAAAAGCAGCTCACTCAGTCAAAGGTCCAAATAATGGGCCGATATTTGGACCTTTTTTTGAAGAACATGACGAAGACTTGCTGTGTTATTCGAAACTCTTAGTGTCCTTCATTGAAAAGACTGAATTGCCTATGAAGGTTGGCCAAGTTGAACTGTTGGCTAAGTTCTTGAGAATGGCCGTCTTGGCCTCCATCAATACTGTGAACAGAAATTGCAATATAGCACTGTCATGCACGTGGTGAAATTCAGCAGTACATTTTTCCTAAGTGCCGACTTGAAACATCAGTACTCGAAAGGCTGTTGTGCGTGTGCAACAACATCCTTTGCAGCATTTTTTGCCATTGATTTCCTACAGTGTCCTGAGCACATTGACCCTCTCAATGTTTATCCCTGAAGATCTCAGCTGACTCTATTGCACTCAACACTCAATCAATTGAACTAGTACTGGGCCAAAAATACTGGGGCTCTCATATCTGTGAAACATTTCTTAGCCAATGTTCTGACAAGCTCCAAAAGTCTAATCTGGCCACAGTTCTTTGTCAAGTAAAGCCTCAGCCCTGATCTGTCATAGCTGTCAACAGAAAGGTCACGGCACATTTCAACTCACTTTTCTCTAATTGAGAGCCAGTGCGTGATGTACCTCCGCAACTTCTCATTTTGCAGATAATAATTTGACCAATCCAAACGTGAGATCACCCGCTTGAACTCTTCCTCATTTTGGTTGTCTGCTATCCAGTCGAGCAGATCTTTCACATGAAAGACGTCCGCAGCACCGTTCTCTTTTCTTGAGAGCCAGTCCTGTCAAGCCTGTTTACTCTGATAATCAGTGAAGATAGTGCACCCGCAGGGAAAGGCATGGAAATAGCGGCATTCTCCGCCTCGTTGCAGTCTACTGTCCAAAACCTGGGGTTCACATCAGGATTCTAAGCTCTCCAAACACTTAATGTTTCACCAATGCACTCGGCCGTTTAAACTAGACAACAAAAGCGCCTACGGCTGCATTTCAGTAGGGGGCCTTCATCATGATGAAGAACAGCGGAAATGCACATTCGGTTGTCTTATAGGTTGCAACAAGGGACAAGACATCACTGCTGTATTTTAGCAACGGTTCTTTCTTGAAATCAGTCTGGAGGCAAAACAGTAGCGTTTTCTGGCACTCCTGTGCCAGGGACTCTAGAGTATGTTCCCTTTTATCTTGCAGCGACTGGTTGTTCACTTGATCTTTACCTCACAAGCACGAAAGAAACAGTTGAGGGTTGGCGTCTTCTCATGAAGTTCTTCCACGTATTTGCTACTATGTCCTGACGAGTGTAATCAAACCTGCATTCACGAAGTGCCTGCCAGACACGATTTTGCAAGTCCCTTGATGTCAAATGATTTGGGCTTGTACATTGAGCATTTTTATTTTTCATTAGATAATCTTGAATATAAATTTATATAAATTTCTACGTACCTTTGTATCTTTTTCACTGATGTCATGCCCCGATGAACAACATCAATTATTATTTTTTTACCTGCCAGTGCTTCCATATGACCCTTGGGACATCTACGCTTCGATGTATAACATTGGGGTACTTTTGGTTCAATTTGTCCCCTGGGGCTTGCGCGGTCAGCTGTATCACTATCATCTACTTCTGGTTTGACATGTACACTGAGATTTCCACACGAAAGTGTACCGTGACTGCAATGACTGTTGCCATCCGACATGGAAACGTAGAATCACTGCTGGCGAAGCAAACCTTCCCTATCTTTTTCAAGCGCACGTTTCAAAGAGGCCATTAGGCTTCTTGACATGATTTCAAGTTGACGTTCTGTACTGCATTTCTGACTGTTGACATAAAAGAAAAGAAAGAACTGGAGGATTGCATGTACGTACATCAGGAACACAGCAATGCTTACAATGAAGATTCCCCCAAGTTCTCACAAAAAAAATTACCAAAAATGCATTTCAAGCAGCAAGAAACACATGTGAAGATTCTGTTTTCAAGCAAGCATAACAATGTTCTATAGCGCAAAAATTGCATGACCACCCCTTCGGTTCACAACACAAACACTACGTTCAGATTGCATACACAAAAGAAGCAGGAATGCAAGGTGAGAAAATTTTTTTTCGAGAAAGTGTCAACTAAACTAGACCTTATATGCCGGTCACTGGAAAAAAAAAGAAACTACTGGAAACTCGCAAGTGTGACTTATTCAACTACCTCCATCCCTATCAGCGAGATTAGCACCAGTTAGTTACTACAGCCTTGCTGCTGCGCCATGACATGGCCCCATAATGTGTTTCCGTTTGGTTCACTTGAATTTTAATAGGCTTTTTGCTGTTTTTGCCTTTTTTTCTAAATATGAGTAGAAGCCAATACAGTTCAACACAAAAACTTCAGGATTGTACAAAACACACAACACCGTCAAATCGTAAGTTGGCAGCAGGCATTCTACAAGTCTATTGCACATTCTCCTAAGAGCCCTAACTACACGTACGCATTACAACGCACGAGCGCATGGCGTGTAGACTCGATGCTACACCTTTTTATAGAGAAAGAGGGTGCACAGCTACACCAAGTTGCGCACCCTCTCCCTCTGCAGGGAAAGAATGTCCGTGGGGTGAGGGAACGCCATGCACTGACGCACTGTATTGTGTACAGGTGGTTAGTGCTTAAACGTACCTGCTGCAGGTACAGAGCCCAGAGAGTGCAAAGTTTCAATGTACACACATTCTTCAAAATATTGTCAGAAGTGCTTTATTATCCTAAGTTGTCAAGCAACCACCACGTGCATTTAAGGTCATATGCGCACCTGTGTAGAGATGCACATTGTTGATGCTGTAGCCGATTATTTCGACGCATCGTTGCTGACCATTCTGCAACAGCTCGGAACCATTAGTAAACAACCCAGCCAATATGCAATTCAGGTGATGTGACACTTAGTGCGATACTACACTTCAGTCGCACAATATTTACATGGCTGCTGCTGCAAGTCCTCGTTCGACACAATGCCTCTATGAGGGTCCAATTGCGAAGTAGTTTCAAGCTCTTGTGTCTCTGTAGTAACTTAGTTGGCTCGCACAGAAAATAACTCGCAATTGAACAGCAGGGACCCGCACTTCTTTTTTTTTCTCATTTTGAGGGATACATGCACTCAAACGTCAATATAATGAACTCAGATATGACAAAATATTGCTTATAACAAAGCAAATGAAAAATGATTTTTCTGTACATACCTAATAACCTTTAAGCGAATTTTCGAATATAACAAACTTATTTTCTTGTAAGATGCAACTTTGTTATAATGAAGTTATTGCTACCAAATCCATTTTGTTACAACATTGAAATCAACTTTGTTTTAATAAAATATTGCTACCAAATCAGCCGTTACAGTGATCCCATAACAGCGTATGCTACAAAGTTTCTAGGGCCACCTGGAAGTCCAATGGCACAGCATAGTTTGTAGTGTCTAAAAAGAAATCGCACTGCCTGCAGATCGGAAATAATCACATCATTAGTTGCAGCATTCAATATCAACAGTGACGACAGCTGCGAACGAAAGCCTTCCCAGAGCTAGATACGAAGCTTATTCTGCCGCAGTGTCCGAATGACTGCCAGATAACTTCGAGTGCATTCAGAAAAAGTAACCGAGTTAGTGCTTCTTTGGACATACATGGGTACAATTCAAAGGCACTCTAGAAAATAGCAACAATCGACTGCTTATCTTTTCTATGATTTCTAAGGATTAAAACTTGTCTTTTTTTTTCCTTCTAACAAGTCGAATTAGCGTTAAATGAGGTGCTGACACAACAGATTTCGTTAAAGGTTATTTAACTGATGTTGCAGGGGGCCTAGTAGTCATAACAGCACATCGCTTACAGCAGTCTTCTTCTTACCGACCAGACTCAGTTTCGGTTTGGGAGAGCTCCAACAACAACAAGTTGCCTGGCGCAACTAATGCTAGTTAATGCGTGTGAAATTGAATGCGGAACTGTTAAAGCCAGGAGTTTCAGTTAGGCGCTTTTTCAACTGCCCCACGTGCTATGGTGTTATCGCCACCAACATCATCGTCATCATCTGGTGCCAAGAACTTGCTTGAGGCTTTCACACTCTCGCTGTGGCACGTGCTCGCAAGCAGCCGCCAAACTGTAACCTGCTGGCACAGGCGCAACAAGGAGTGAGACGGCAAAGTTTAAATTGGGAGCAGTTTTTGGAGCAACAAAATTTCAATTTCGGAGCAGAAGAACCTTGCTTTAGAGCAGTTAGTGGCATTTATATGTCGTCCTGGGAGCTTGGAAAGACCAATTTTTAACAGCGTGTGGAAACCATTGCGTATTTAAATTGGCTAAAAATACACATAACACGCAAACACATATTGAAAGAAGTTTTTTAACAGATTATCGCCAGGTATGAACTGCACTACCTTTTTACATACCCCGTGGCCTATCGAGCCCTCATAACAAACATGTTCTTAAAATTTAAATTTTAAAAGATATTGTAAAAAAGGTTTGGTTGTAAACTAGGTTCCCAGGAAACATTAAAAACATCACAAATTTAAGATAGCCTATACCAAACAGTACCCCATTGCGGTGGTTTAGTGGCTAAGGTACTCAGCTGCTGACCCGCAGGGTCGCGGGATCGAATCCCGGCAGCAGCGGCTGCATTTCCGACGGAGGCGGAAATGTTGTAGGACCATGTACTCAGATTTGGGTGCACGTTAAAGAACCCCCGGTGATCGAAACTTCCAGAGCCCTTCACTACGGCGTCTCGCATAATCATATGGTGGTTTTGGGATGTTAAACCCCACATGTGAATCAATCAATCACAAACAGCGCGGCAATAAGAAATACCTCCCAATTCCGGTCAGTTAAAAGCTACGCGTAGCTAACATCGCTAAGAACATGCTCCTGAAGTGAATCAGGGTCAGAGAGGGAGAGCAGGGTTAGAGTGAGAGAGCAGAGCCCAGTCTCTACTACAAGCCTTTGGCAGAGATAAGGAAGCGCTGTTCGTAGACGCAGCAGAATACGCGGATCTACGTGCCTTCATAGCGGCAGTCCTCAATACTGACATACAATTGGTCAGCTTATGTAGCGTACGCAGCAGACACGTTCCCTGAGGTATACCGGAAGAAGTGGCAATAGTCCTAGCCATAGTTTGCCCCAATAGCCGATACATACTAAGTGATTCACAGACAGTGGTCTGAAACATAAGCACAAGGCAGCATTTCGCCAGAAGCCACGGCTATACCTTAAGCCAACGCAAAGTATATAACCTCCAAAGAGACAGAAGAAACGACATATTATATGGTTCCCGGTTCACACGTCTCCCCACACCCTCGTTCCCAACTTCAACGGGGAGGTCCATCGTGTAGCGCAAGGTCTCACTTCCGTGCCCTCGTAGAAAGGTCCTCTTCGGAAGATTGGCATCCCATGGAGGGCTCGACAGAGAGGGTTATAATGACCCGATACTGCGAAGTAATGAACTTTTATAAAAAATCTAGGCGCATTTTTCCACCACCAAGCCCCGAACTCGACAGATCCGAAGCAGTAGATCAGAGACAATTGCAAACCGAGATTTTCCCCAACTCCATCCATTTAAAAGGATATACTCAGATGTCTATTCAGATGATACTTGCAAATCGTGCGACTGGACTCACGCATCACTTAGGCACATTCTCTGGGAATGTGCAGTTTCAGCAAAAGAAAAATGCAGTCTCTCAGGTGAGGCCACGGCGCGGTGGACGGCTGTGCTGCGTAGCTCCGATCTTTAAGATCAACTGTGGGCCATCCACCAAGCCCGCAAGGCAGCGAGGAGACAGGGTCTCCTTTCCTCCTCGGGGCAGGCCTAGACCCAGGTCCCCAAATTTCCGGAGTTATTAATGAAGTTGTTACAACCACCATCACTCAAAAAGAAGTTCAAAAATTGTGACTGCACAAGAATCGTAGTTACGTGACAGTGAGCCTTCGCTTAGAGAAAAGCCTGACATGACAGCGTCCGGTGTACTGCAAGCTTTTAACAGACAAGGAAAGAACGCTGCACCACCGTTGGCGGCCACCTCGTGCGGGACCACCTTGAAGAGTGCTGCGCGAGAACCAAGAAACCTCGCCGCACCGACTATCTCGTAAAGTGATTGCGTATGGCACTAAGTGATAAGCGAATGGCACTGACAACACCTCTCAACGCGAGCAACCATGCATTAATAACTCGACCCACATTGGCTAGCTATATTTTATTTAATATCGTAGGTCATCACTGTCGATGCAGAACTCCCAATAACACACCGCTCCGCGACTTGCGCAGTGCAGGTAAGAAATTCGTGTCCACGCAAACGAACTGCTGAACGTACAGAGGGCGGTTTTATTGCAAGAAAAAAAAAGAAAGAAAATGAAGTTCGCCAGTCACAATGCGGAACGGCTGCCGACCGAAACACCGATCGAACATAAAGTAAAGCCTAAAAGCTCGTGTAGCCCATAGCCTGCAAGCAGCCACGTCTCTTGAAGCGATTGTCGCCAGTTTCGACTACAAAACAGTACAGTGGCAAATCATCGTTCATCTGTGCCAGCAGTCAAACGACCACTGCTGTGAACTACGCTGGTCACTTTGTCTCTCAATCTGACAATGCATGAGATGCCCATTGCTCATTCACAGAAAAGTGCAAATAGAAAGACGCAGGGCGAACGTATACACATGACACAAATGCTACAGGCCCGTCACATCGCAAAAGAACCACCGCACTTAGTGTCTAACAAAGAAAACGAGCCTGTATATTTACACTTCATTACTGCACTCAGTGTAGGGCCAACTATCACTACTATTGTGAGACAAGAAATTCAAACTTATAACACGATTGTGAAGACGTGCCATGGATATTTGCTTTGTTGCATGTACCTATAACTGACATGTGCGATGCACTCTGCAAATGTGAAAAGAAAAAAACAATAGGAGAATACAGTAGTGTGTGTGCACCTTGTTAATTCAGCGTGTTTCTGTTTGCGCTCCAAGCCCACATATACGTCCTGTTTCAAAGGGCATCACAATGTAGTAACGTTGTTGAAAGTTCAGTCACCCTCTTCACCTTCTGCCTACCCTTTCCCCCAAAAAATATTCAAGCATATACATAAGAAGTTACACAGCAAAACAGCGCGACAAACGACGACATAAAAAGAAGACTGAACCTCTATGATGTCGTTTTTCGCTATTTCGCCGTCGTGAAGCTGAGCCCCATACCTGCACAAACACAGGTATACTCCCCTGCCCCCTTATTTCCAGACTAAATTCTCTAGCCTTTTCCGTCTAAAAATCAGGGGACATTATTCCAGACAGATCACAGCAGCGCAGACTCGTAATAAGTGTTATGCGATAACGGCATGCCGGTCGGTTTGACGGTTGAGCGTTGAACCCTAAAGGTGATGTTTATAACATCAAGGTCATGCAGCAAGCTTTCGAACGCCTTCGCACGTTCAACGTAGCCGAACAACAGGTTCTCTTTCTTGTATAATCCTCTTAAGCGGCGCTTCAGCACATCAGCTGCCACCTTGGCCTGTTCTTCGCAGTCCGTCATAGTGGGGAGCCGTGTCAAAAGGGGGTTTTATAATAGCGCACCGCGAGCCCTTGCGGCGCGGTCGCTGCCATAGCGCATGCGTCTTACGCAAGTCAGCATTCGCGGTCCGGACGCAAAAAAATCCGTAATTGCGTGTGGTAATGGCGGCCCGCATGTGGCCCGCAAACACTGGTTTCGAGGCTACGGGCAATGATGGCGGCCCGCATGTGGCACGCAAGCGCTGGTTTCGAGGCTACGGTGTCGCTGCGATCGTGCGTAGCGAATCGCAGTAGCGCAAACGCTATTCTAAAACTCATATGGCGCCCGCTACGCCTGCGGCGCTTGCAAACGGAATTCTAAAACTCCCTAAACACGTAGGGCTCGCGAAACCAATGCCGCAGTAGATAGCGCTTTCTCAAAAGCAGAGTGTTCTCGCCGCGTTCGTTCCCGCCAAATTCCCGAAAACACCAGTGCATGCGTGGAGCAACGCTACAGTGTCCTAGTACGCTCTTACAACTATGATAGTTATAGCGCGAGAACAGAACGAACACACGGAGACAAGAAGGACACGAAGTCACGAGTGGTCGTCACCTTCTCGTCTCTGTGTGTTCATTCTGTTCTCGCGCTCTAACTATCATCATGTCATACCAACTATCCCAAGCTGCCACACTAGCGACTATCGTCATGTCATAAGAACTAGCCCAAACTGCCACACTTCTAAGCTTGCGTAGAGTCGCAAAACTGGTAGAATGGCCAAGTGCATGCGTAGAGTTTTGACTAAATCTTTAGCTACATTCTTGGCTGAGTGGTGGCTGCATGTGGCCACAGAACAGATGTGGCTACCAACAGCCACGACCTCCTTCTATCCAACAGCCACTGGATCAATCCAGCAAAAGCATTGCGTTAAAGCATAAAGTTTCATACAATCACATTATCGTATCAAACTCTATGCCTCAGAGACCACGACCTACTGTACTCCAGACCTGCTCAGATAGCAGGGTTCTTATGGGAGCGCGCACCTCCATGGGAGCGCGTGTCCCCGCTTTCGTTCAACCGCTTATCATCGATGGCGCTACTAGAGTGTACTAGAAGATGATGCAGAAGATATAGTGCTAATGGCCGACAACAAGGAAGATTTGCAGAGATTGGTGGACATTTGCGGTAATGAGGGAGATAGGTTAGATTTCAGATTTAGTAAGGAAAAATCAGCAGTCATGACTTTTAATGACAATGAAGGTAGTGAGCTTAGAATACAGGAGGTCACGCTAGAGATAACAGATAAATACAAGTATCTGGGCGTATGGATAAGCAATGGGGCCGAGTACCTAAGGGAACACGAAATATACGTGACGACTAATGGTAACAGGAATGCAGCAGTAATAAAAAACAGGGTACTGTGGAATTACAATAGGTATGATGTTGTCATAGGAATATGGAAAGGGGTCGTGGTTCCTGGTCTGACGTTCGGCAATGCGGTCTTGTGCATGAGATCAGAAGTTCAAGCAAGATTAGAAATTAAGCAACGTGGAATAGGTAGGCTTGCTTTATGAGCTCACGGGAATACACCAAATCAAGAAGTACAAGGTGATATGGGATGGACATCATTTGAGGGCAGGGAAGCTAGCAGCAAGATAAAATATGAAAAGCGATTTAGAGAAATGGGGGAGGAGCGTTGGGCTAGGAAGGTATTCAGCTACTTGTACATGAAGAATGTAGATACAAAATGGAGGAAGCGAATTAGAAAATTGACTGGTAAATACTTAAAAAACAGCAGGGGGCCAAACCAAAAAGAATTGTCGGTTAAGAACAAGGTGCAGGAAGCTCAGACCGATACGTGGAGAATTGGCATGATGAAGAAGTCCGCACTAGAGGTCTATCGAACTTTTAAGCAGGAAATTGCCAAGGAAAGGATCGATCTATGATAATACTCGAGGTAGTTCTCTACTGTTTGATGCCAGGACGGGAGTATTGCGAACCAAGCATATCGGGCCAAATACGAAGGGGCAGACACGGTATGCAGTGCGTGTGGAGAGGAAGAAGAAACTGCCGAACACTTGATAATGTTCTGTAAAGGGCTTCACCCTATAGTTCAGGATGATGGCGCAGAGTTTTTCAAAGCACTTGGGTTTAGGGACGACAGGGAGGGCAAAATAGACTTTAAGCCGGTAAAATTAACTAGAAGGAGGTTATCTGATTGGTGGCTAAAGTCAAGGCACAAGTGAAAATTAAACCTTCACTGCAAAGTACGAATCCTCAACCTCACTGTTTAAAAGGAAAAAAAAATCTAGTTTTTGGTTCCTTAAGTCTTTCGGCTTGATGGCGCTAGCCACCGCCCGATCTAAAGGGTACAGCCATATCCATTCATTTATCTGTCTATCCATCTAGAGTGTTAAGTGGTGTGTACGCGCCTCGCCACCCGACCCCTTCCGCGCTGCCTGACGCGGCGGCGCTGCCGTCGAATAGTACTGACAGAGCCGCGCGCAACATGCAGGAACTGCTATGCGCTTCGGCTCCTCCGTCACACTTTCTTGATGCAGATTTCTTGGTACCTGCCCATCATTCATGTTTAGCACATGATGCTATAGCCCTTGAAGTATGACACGCCAATCTACTGAATTTGAGCTCCATAAAAGCCCTGTGAGAGATCAAAAATAATTCAGTAAGGGTGCGCCTTATACAGATATCTTCTCTCTTATCTCTTTCTCCGTTGGTCAGGTGTCTCCAATATTCAGAATAACTGAGCCAATTTATTGGAAGTTAGCTGTGCGCAGAAAGCTGAGATTAAAAAACAAATACTGTGCCACATGCACGTAGAACCAGAAAGTCATAAGTAAAGAGGGGAGAGGAAAGGAATTTGAACCCCGTACAACACGGCAATGTTGTCGTAATTTTTCAGGGTATACTAAAATATTTACACGCGTTCCCAGCAACCACCAAGTACCAAAGTTAGGTGTTCTGCTGCGCACCCCACCCCTCAAAAGTATAAAAGAAATCTGCCATGGGTAGCCTTGCGCCAATAATTTACAAAGGCGAAGCTGACATAGTGTGTCTCTACAAATGCGCAATGTAGATTGCACCTTTTCGACAGTATTAGGTCTCATAATTTGTTCAAGTCTAACGTAGTAGGACGAGAAATGCACCATCTAAAATAGCTGTGCTAAGGTGCATTTCATGAATATATATTGCCGCAGAGACTGCCTCCTACCAGGAGAACCAGCGAGACGCTATGCAAGCGTCTACAACTACCAGGAGAACCAGCGAGACGCTATGCAAGCGTCTACAGCGTAGCGCACCTGCGCGCGCTGTAGCAACGCGAGTCATTGCTCCTCGTGCTCGGGCTCGCGACGGTGGCCTGATCGACTGGTTGTGAAAAAAGGTGTTCGAGAGAGACGCTAGTGTGGGACGCTTTAGCGGACTCAGTTTTTTACCTATTTTTCTGGGCACAAGTTCGCCCTTTAATAAAGCTATTGTTTGTGTCACCCTCTTACAATACGTGACATTCTGGTGGAGGTGCGGGGTATGATTGGAAGTCCCTCAGGCGCAAGAGAGCGGAGCCCCGACCCTCAACGACTGGAACCTGGCGAATTGACTCCTGTACACCAGCGTTCGAGCCGTCGTCTTCGAGGAGACCCGCCTGAATTCGGACCGCTCACCACTGCTCCAGCAACGCAAGCAGCTTTTACAAACGACCCCACAACGATGGCCACCGCAGGTTCTACATCCGAGCTCATCGTGTCACCACCGTGCCTGCCTGAGCCCTTCCACGGTGACTCGCACGAAGATGTAGAAGACTGGCTGGAACATTTCGAGCGAGTCGCAAGGACCAATGCCTGGGATGAGACAAGGAAACTTGGACGCGTGTACTTTGCGTTGCAGGATTCAGCGAAGGTGTGGTTCGAAAATCACGAAGCGGTGATAACAACATGGGAAGATTTTCGACAACACTTGCTCGCTGCGTATGCCAGCACCGATCGCCGAGAGAAGGCAGAGAACGCTCTCCAGTCCAGGAATCAACGCACGAATGAGAGTGTCAGCATGTATGTCGAAGACATGTGCCGGCTCTTCAAACGCGCTGATCCGAACATGATGGAAGAGAAGAAACTGCGCCACCTAATGCGTGGAGTCAAGCAGGACTTGTTTGCTGGGTTAGTTCGCAATCCACCACGCACGGTTGCCGAGTTCCGCACCGAAGCAACAACCATAGAGAAGGCGCTACAGCAGCGTGCCCGTCATTACAACCGAGACGCCAGTAGCGCACCAGTGGACGTCCTATCGGCAGGCCAAAGTAACAACAGTGAAACGCTAAGAGAACTGGTGCGATCCATTGTAAGGGAAGAGATTCAGAAGTTGATGCAGCCACAAGTGATGCCAACAGTCTCGACCCTCGCCGCCGTCATTCGTGACGAAGTCCGGCACGCCATCCTTCAGCCGGAACCTGAGCCGCAACCTGTTCGACTGGAACAACCACTGCAGACACGTCGCATACCAACGTACGCGGACGCTCTACGCCAGCCTGCCGTGCACAATGCTTCTTTCGTAGCCCCCAGTACACGCCCGTCGGCTTCGCATGGCTCGCCCTTTCTCGGAGAGCTGAGACCACGAAAAAGCGACGTGTGGCGCACACCCGACTGGACGCCGCTTTGCTTTCATTGCGGAGAGGCTGGACATCTTTACAGAACGTGCCCATACCGGAGGGCCGGCCTGCGGGGGTTTTCTGTGAACGCACCATGCCCGCGTAATGGTGAAAGACCCATGGAGATAGAAGATTACCTGTCAAGGCAGCAACTCCCATCTGCTAGTTTTCAGCACCAGCCAAGGTCACCGGCGCCGAAACGTTACCGATCACCGAGCCCCCGGCGTCCAAGTTCCCCATTCTCAGGTTCACCAAGACGTTCAACGAGCCCGCGGCAGGAAAACTAAGTCCAGCGACCTGTGGAGGCAAGGCCGCTGTTGTTCGACAAGGCGAAGATCCTCCGTCAAGACCCGAGGGTAGCAGCGACAGGCAGAAAAGAACGGCTAAGATAAGTAAGGAATCAATTTCTTCGGACTTGCGCGTTACGGTGGACGAGCGGGAATTGAGCGTTTTAGTCGATACCGGTGCGGATTATTCAGTCGTCAGCTACGCGTTCGCGAGGGATCTCAAGAAAGTTTTGACGCCGTGGAGTGGTCCACAAATAAGAACGGCTGGGGACCACCGGATAACACCAGTGGGAAGATGTACCGCGAGAATAGGAATTCAGGGTGCTACTTACGTGGCTGAGTTTATTGTGCTTCCGGAATGCTCAAGGGACGTAATTCTCGGGATGGATTTCTTGCTAGCGAACGGTGCCATAATCAACCTACAAAATTCTAGCGTTTCCTTCTCGACGAAGCTGGCCATAGACGAGAAGGAGGTAGAGAGCACTGCATTGCGGGTTATCGACGAAGACATAACCGTGCCACCACGATGCAGCGTGCTGGTTGGCGTCAGAAATGACACATTTGCCGATTCCGAAGGCATAGCGGATAGCAACGTCGAGCTGCTACTAAAGAAAGGCATTTGTGTAGCCCGGGGCATCATTCAATTACGTGGTGGGTGCGCCAGTGTGTTGCTCACAAACTTCGGAAATGCAATACAGCATGTTGCAAAAGACACTGCCATTGCCTTTCTGCACAGCTTTACAGCAGCGACAGATTTGTGTGGCCTCACGTCAGCACCACCTGCTTCGGGAAGTACGGATGATGTCGGAGCTGCGGTTTCAATAAATAGAAGTCTATCATCAGGCGAAAGGCAAATCATACAGGACCTCATAAGAGACTTCTCAGAGTGTTTCTCCACCTCGTCAAAAGTACGTCGCACGCAGATCGTTAAACACCGAATAATAACTGACGAGCAAACAAGACCTGTTCATCAAAACCCGTACAGAGTTTCACCCAAAGAACGAGAGGTCATAAAGGGTCAAGTGCAAGAGATGCTGGAGGATGATGTCATCCAACCATCCAACAGTCCGTGGGCATCGCCAGTAGTGCTTGTGAGGAAAAAGGACAACACGTTGAGATTCTGCGTTGACTACCGGAAACTGAACAGCGTGACCAAGCGCGACGTATACCCCTTGCCACGTATCGATGATACATTAGATCGCCTACGGCATGCCAGATATTTCTCGTCATTAGATTTAAAAAGCGGGTATTGGCAAATTGAAGTGGATGAAAGAGACCGCGAAAAGACGGCTTTCGTAACTCCGGACGGCTTGTACGAATTTAAAGCACTCCCATTCGGCCTTTGTTGTGCGCCAGCGACATTCCAGCGCATGATGGACAGTGTTCTATCGGGTCTCAAATGGCAGTCATGTTTAGTATACTTGGACGATGTTGTGGTATTTTCTGCAACCTTCGAACAGCATATAGAACGACTACGTTCAGTGCTTCACGCCATCCAGTCGGCCGGCTTGACTATTAAACCGGAAAAGTGTCAGTTTGGATATGAAAAGCTTCGTTTTCTCGGTCATGTGATCAGCGCTGAAGGTGTTGGCCCGGATCCGGACAAAACTGCGGCCGTTGCGCGATTCCCCAAGCCGAGAGACAAGAAGGAGGTGCGTCGATTTCTGGGCTTGTGCGCTTACTACAGACGATTTATAGAAAATTTCTCGAAAATTGCTGAACCTCTGACCAGACTCACAAAAGAGGAAGAATCATTCGTTTGGCATAAGGAACAAGAGAGAGCTTTCGAGGAACTAAAGAAACGTTTACAAGCCCCACCGATCCTCGCACATTTTGATGAAACTGCGGACACGGAAGTCCATACAGACACAAGCAATCTTGGTCTCGGCGCGGTATTAGCTCAATGGCAAAATGGAGAAGAGAAAGTCATAGCCTATGCCAGTCGCACCCTGTCAAAAGCTGAAAAGAACTATTCTGCAACGGAAAAAGAGTGCTTGGCAGTTATATGGGCGATTAGCAAGTTCAGGCCATATCTCTACGGCAGGCCGTTCCGCGCCGTCAGCGACCACCATTCACTTTGCTGGCTGGCGAGCTTAAAAGACCCGTCGGGACGACTTGCGAGATGGAGCCTCAGGCTCCAAGAATACGATATTACAGTTGTATATAGGTCGGGAAGAAAACACAGCGATGCTGATTGCTTATCACGCTCGCCACTGGACTCTACCTCTTCAGAAGAGGACGACTTTCCGTTCCTTTGTGTTGTGAAGGCTTCAGATATCGCCGAGCAGCAACGATCCGACACAGAACTGCTCCCATTGATAAAATTCCTCGAAGGGCACGACTCCCAAGTCCCACGTGTATTTAGGAGAACATTATCGTCGTTCTGCCTCCGTGGTAATGTACTCTACAAAAGGAACTTCAGAAGCAACAAAGAAAAGTTCTTACTCGTTGTGCCGCAAGTCATGAGACGTGAAATATTACAAGCTTGCCATGATGAACCGTGCTCGGGTCACTTAGGTGTCAGCCGGACATTCGCCAGAATTCATCTGAAATATTACTGGCCCAAGCTGTTAGCGTCGGTACAGCATTATGTGAAGACATGCCGCGAATGTCAAAGGCGCAAAACACCACCTCTGAAAACTGCCGGCCTGCTCCAGCCCATAGACCCACCTGAGACTCCTTTTCAGCAAATTGGAATGGATCTTCTCGGGCCGTTTCCAATGTCATCCTCAGGAAAGAGGTGGATCATCGTCGCAACCGACTATTTAACGCGGTACGCAGAAACTGGCTGCCTCGAACGAGGAACGGCTGCGGAAGTTGCCAAGTTCTTCGTTCACAACATAGTTCTGCGACATGGCGCCCCGATGGTAGTTATCACCGATCGCGGAACAGCATTCACATCGGAGTTGATGCAGTGCCTGATGAATATGACTAATACCACTCATAGAAAAAGTACTGCGTATCATCCCCAAACGAACGGGTTGACGGAACGCCTAAACCGCACCATAGCGGATATGTTGTCGATGTACGTGGACATAGAGCATAAGACGTGGGACGAAATCCTACCTTATGCAACGTTCGCCTACAATACGGCAGTACAGGAGACCACCCGCATTCCTCCATTTGAGCTGGTCTATGGCCGTATGGTGACTACAACACTCGACGCTATGCTCCCTGTCGATAACGACAATTATGAGCCATCTGACGTTGAAGAATTCCTACAAAGAGCTGAAGAAGCGCGCCAACTAGCGCGACATCGAATACGTCAACAACAATGTAGGGACGCGAGCTACTACAACCTGCGCCGCAGAGAAGTCAAGTACCAGCCAGGCGATCAAGTGTGGGTGTGGACACCAATACGCCACCGTGGGCTCTCAGAGAAACTTCTTCGACGCTACTTTGGTCCATATAAGGTCATCCGCCAACTCAGTGACATAACTTATGAAGTTATTCCTGAAGGACAAGAGCGCCCAAGACGTCAAAACCATGCAGAGGTCGTACATGTAGCCCGCATGAAGCCCTACTTCGAGAGATGCTGAAGCATTCCCCCTTGCGTACTTCCCCCAACCGCGCATCGGGACGATGCGTATTTCGGAGGGGGAGTAATGCCGCAGAGACTGCCTCCTACCAGGAGAACCAGCGAGACGCTATGCAAGCGTCTACAACTACCAGGAGAACCAGCGAGACGCTATGCAAGCGTCTACAGCGTAGCGCACCTGCGCGCGCTGTAGCAACGCGAGTCATTGCTCCTCGTGCTCGGGCTCGCGACGGTGGCCTGATCGACTGGTTGTGAAAAAAGGTGTTCGAGAGAGACGCTAGTGTGGGACGCTTTAGCGGACTCAGTTTTTTACCTATTTTTCTGGGCACAAGTTCGCCCTTTATAAAGCTATTGTTTGTGTCACCCTCTTACAATACGTGACAATATATATATATATATATATATATATATATATATATATATATATATATATATATATATATATATATATATATATATATATATATATATAGCGTTTCGGAAAGCAATAATTATTATCTTCTGCAAAACTGGCATGATAAAACAGAGTTGTCACCAATTCATGTTCTGACAACGTTACTTATACTTGGGTTTCTCGTGAAAGAATCGAGTGCATGTAGGCTCATATGAGGAACACTTTGCTTTGGATATCGTAGAGACTGCCGACAAAACGAGCGCATGATTTAATCACTGTTTTGATACTTCTTCTCTCTTTTTAGTTCGCCAGTATCCACTTATGTTGTAACGCAGCTCAAAGAGCTGATTGAGTAAAAAGCTAAGCGGATCCGTGCAAATTACGATCGACATGTGTGTGTGTGTGGTGTGTGTGTGTGTGTGTGTGTGTGTGTGTGTGTGTGTGTGTGAGTGAGTGTGTGTTAGTCGGCAGGTTTTTGAAACAGTGATTGAATTCGGCGTGCCTGCATATTCACTCGTGCACCATGACGCTTAGCAGGTGCGTCCACTGATAAAGGTTCAGAAGCGCATTAAACGCGCTAAAAACGAGCAATTACACGCTTTCGCAGGCTCGGGAGCTCGCTCTCAATGCAGATGCTTCTCAGATCTTCAGTACCATAGGACTACAGCGCCGCCGCTACTGTCCACCCGCCGGAGAATCAGCCGAGATACGGCGCGGCCGCTTCGTTCACTCCACTTTCCCCTTCTAGTACACTGTAGCGCTACCTATTACCTGTTTGTCTGCTACATTGCGGTTGTTTTGATGGTGCTGGAATAAGAATGCCTGCATTCTGTAGTAAACTTCCGGCATATATGTGACTATTTCTTCACTTAGATTGCTGGTCAAGTAAGCTATTCAGTGCGCTTACACACTGGTTGACGAAAGTGGGAACCCGTAGATTTACATGGTGTAGGACAGCCTATGTATCGCCATGTGCATTTGATTGCAAAAAAAAATCAGTAATAATACTTTTCAATACTTTTAAATTGTGCAGAATAAATGCGCACTACGAGTGCTGTGTTGGTCAAAATTTGACCACGAACACTAAATGTGACGTCAGCGAACAGGTGTGGACTAGTGTTACGCCGCTCGTAAGTTATAGCCCTAGTGGCAGATTGTATAAACTAGAACGTGGACGCTGGAGAGGGGCTTTCTGGGCAGGTCAGGAGTTAGGTGGGTCGTGTGACTCGTGTCAAAGACTATGGTGGCTAGAATTGGGAGGTGACGCCAACCGGGAGCTCGGAGCCGCTCCTTCGTTTCGAGCAGCGCGGCGGTGGCGCTGTCGGCGGAATGGTGATGCTAGTACGCGCGCGCGCTTGAGCGCGCGGACCTTTCAAAGATGCTCTTGCTGAAGCATGATTCAGATAAATTGGCGATTCAGATAACTCACTGTGACGATGGCTGATAGAACGCCATTTCAAGCATTAAAAGAAATTTGGCTGCCGCTGCAAGACTTCTGTGACGTTGAATCTGCGCAAATTAAAGCTTTTCGTTCGCATATCCCTGCAGTGTTTTGGAGTGCAAGGCGACGGCGTTTTTTTAAAAAAAAAATATTACCAAAGTTCTGGGCGAGGAAAATAAAACAAATATTTATTGCACATCATATTATTAGGAAGATCTATTGCACATCATGGAATACAGGGTAAAATAAAATAAAATGAAAAAATACGCACATTTACATACGCTCGGGAGTAGTTAAAACATTGAAACATTGCACACAGACAGCGCATCGCTTGGCACTAAGTAATAAGAGGCATACAATCACTTTCCACTCGGCAAAAAAAAAATCAATAGAGTTAAAGTTCAATATCAAACTCAGAGCACGCGTCTAAGTCAGCAATTTCATTCTTCCTGCTTAGCGGTTCGTTTGCTGTTCTGGGCTTTGACATGAAAGTGGAGCCTAGTAAGAACATAAAACTTGATAATTTGTTTGTGAGGGACATACTGTGGTCAGGGCAGCCAACAAGTGTAAGCTTTCTTAACTGCAGAAGGAAACCAAGTCCATGATGCTGTCAGGTTTTACTTCTGTAACACTGAAGCAGTGGGTAAAAGTGTGGGTAAAACTCTAGAGCCCATTCAGTTTCATACTTATCCCTTTCGTGGATTTTCTTTAGCCGCAGCAAAGCACGCCTTGACTTGTTGCTGCTGCTTAATGGGTCGGGCCTTCACCGCTTCTTCAAATGCTGTAGAATCATTCCGTTGCATTCTTTTCTTTCATTTGTTGTGAGTGATTTAGCCTGCAGGACCTCAGGCGACTCCTTTTCGCTTGCGCTGTTCGCAGCTTAAGCCTGTATGAAAGCTTTTGGGACTGGCCACATTTTTGCCTTTCTTCGCCTGTAGGACTCACGATTCAGGAGTAGTCTTCTGAGGTGCTTGCATTGTGGGCAGGCTTTTTCTGGCGTTGGAGCAACCCCACGGCAAGATGGGCTGAAGGTTCTGCCATCAAAAGTTTCTCCTTGTACTTTAAATTCACTCCAAATTCACCAGTTTTACCAAACCCTCTGCATGGTATCATGGAGTCGACGTAGCGAAGAACTCTTGCCATTCGATGTCGGTAATGTCAAGGGTCTTTATTTTTGTGGCTTGCACAAAAGCTGTCGCTTGAAGTTTGTTTTCATCTGATGTCATTAGCAATACTGTCAAATCGTCAACTTGTCACCATCTAGTGCGCAAACTGTAAACACCGTGGCGTTGTCGGCTCCAGCAATTAGATGTCGAGCCCAGTAAGCGCTGGGACAAGACCACACTTGCGGACGTCGGGAATTGCGGGCACATTCGGAACAGGTATTTGGTTACTGTCGCTTTCTGTGATGTACGAGCCAGCTGTCTCCTCGCAAGCAGACGTGCTTGGGTCTGACGCCGAATTTTCGATGGTAGGCCGCAAGTGGATTCTTGACGTCCTTTTTCGGCACTTTCTTTGAAAGATACGCAGGAACATTTGGGAATATGGTTGGCACCGCGTCAGATTTCAGCCCGGTTTCCCTCGGGGATTCTGAACAGTTCGCCGTTTATCACATGCGTGTAAAACGCTCTCAATAAATGCTCGTCGAAATGAAGCTCACATAGCGCCGACTTCACGTCCAACGACTTGTCGGCACGGGGTACGGCTCGTTGCCAGGCTTCGAAGAGGGCAGGGTCTTTGGGAACAGAGAAAAGAGAAGCACGCTGACCTGCTCCCTCGATGACACATAGCCGCTCGTGCAGCCAGGAGCAAAGCAGTGGCGTTGCCTCGCTTTCGTAGGGCTGGAGTTCATCCTAAGGTCGGCACTACACTGTCATGTCAGCAACTAAATAAAATTTTGCCATAAGCGAGACATCAACGCGGAAAACTGCACACACCCAGACCGCTTCCAGAGGCGAACCAGCGAACCCAGCGGCGAGTCGACGAGAGAGCGCGGAGCGGCGCGCTTCGCCCGCATCACTATGCCGACAGGAGCGCCGTGGTGGCCGTCGCGGCGGCGCTTGAAACGAGGATCGCGCGCGCTGGCGAATATGGGGGCGCTGGCGTCACCTCCCAATTCTAGCCACCATATCAAAGACGT
>WOVY01011608.1:0-15298 GCA_013436015.1 Rhipicephalus annulatus | reverse complement strand
TTGCTGCTGCTTAATGGGTAGGGCCTTCACCGCTTCTTCAAATGCTGTAGAATCATTCCGTGCATTCTTTTCTTTCATTTGTTTGATGAGTGATTTAGCCTGCAGGACACTCAGGCGACTCCTTTTCGCTTGCGCTGTTCGCAGCTTAAGCATGTATGAAAGCTTTTGGGACTGGGCCACATTTTTGCCTTTTCTTCGCCTGTAGGACTCACGATTCAGGAGTAGTCTTCTGAGGTGCTTGCATTGTGGGCAGGCTTTTTCTGGCGTTGGAGCAACCCCACGGCAAGATGGGCTGAAGGTTCTGCCATCAAAAGTCTTCTCCTTGTACTTTAAATTCACTCCAAATTCACCAGTTTTACCAAACCCTCTGCATGGTATCATGGAGTCGACGTCGCGAAGCAACTCTTCTGCCATTTCGATGTCGGTAATGTCAAGGGTCTTTATTTTTGTGGCTTGCACAAAAGCTGTCGCTTGAAGTTTGTTTTCATCTGATGTCATTAGCACATACTTGTCAATAGTCAACTTGTCACCATCTAGTGCGCAAACTGTAAACACCGTGGCGTTGTCGGCTCCAGCAATTAGATGTCGAGCCCAGTAAGCGCTGGGAAGACCACACTTGCGGACGTCGGGAATTGCGGGCACATTCGGAACAGGTATTTGGTTACTGTCGCTTTCTGTGCTGTACGAGCCAGCTGTCTCCTCGCAAGCAGACGTGCTTGGTTCCTGACGCCGAATTTTCGATGGTAGGCCGCAAGTGGATGTTCTTGACGTCCTTTTCTTCGGCACTTTCTTTGAAAGATACGCAGGAACATTTGGGAATATGGTTGGCACCGCGTCAGATTTCAGCACCGGTTTCCCTCGGGGAATCTGAACAGTTTCCGCCGTTTATCACATGCGTGTAAAAACGCTCAATAAACTGCTCGTCGAAATGAAGCTCACATAGCGCCGACTTCACGTCCAACGACTTGTCGGCACGGGGTACGGCTCGTTGCCAGGCTTCGAAGAGTACAGGGTCTTTGGGAACAGAGAAAAGAGAAGCACGCTGACCTTGCTCCCTCGATGACACATAGCCGCTCGTGCAGCCAGGAGCAAAGCAGTGGCGTTGCCTCGCTTTCGTAGTGCTGGAGTTCATCCTAAGGTCGGCACTCACACTGTCATGTCAGCAACTAAATACATTTGCCATAAGCGAGACATCAACGCGGAAAACTGCACACACCCAGACACGCTTCCAGAGGCGAACCAGCGAACCCAGCGGCGAGTCGACGAGAGAGCGCGGAGCGCGCGCTTCGCCCGCATCACTATGCCGACAGGAGCGCCGTGGTGGCCGTCGCGGCGGCGCTTGAAAACGAGGATCGCGCGCGCTCGGCGAATATGCGGGCGCTGGCGTCACCTCCCAATTCTAGCCACCATATTTTAGGGTGGTGACAACTTCGATCATGGTTGCTTACAACAGGCTAAAACGGCTGCCATACTCGACGGGACCCCTTGTTGGTTCCAGCGTTTCCGTCGATTCGGACAAGTCGGAAACCCGAACAATCTCACATACTGTCTCCAAATGTTTGAGCATTGCGGCCACAGCAGTCAGGTCTTCTCACTCCAAGGCTCTTGTAGTAGCATTTAGTGCGAGGATGGTGTCACAGCAGGTGCTAGATGCAGAGCGATGTGGTAGACGCAGCTCAGAACCGCAGCTTGCACACCCGCGCTGGTGGACTGCGGAGGTATGGCCACCATAGCGGAGGCGCAGGAACGCTTGACCGCGAGAAACCAACATGGCACTTGTTGCCATGGAAACCGGCAACATTGTGTTTTAGCGGGCGGCGTCAAGTGGTGGGTCAAAGGCTGACACCATTATAAAACACAGAGACGCGCGCACATGAAGGCTCCCTAAGTGCAATTACGCGAAAATTGAATTTTTCAATCACTCGCGCCATTCCCCATAGTAACGTCCAGCGGTTTTTTTTTTCACGAATCAAACAGAAACGAGCAAGAAGCATTTTAATGCATCTCTTGATGCACGGAAGGTTTTTTATTTAGTGCAGCTATAGATAGATTACGGGTGATTGATTGTAGGCGGTCCCTCTGATGTCATCGGGATATTTTGCGAATGTTTCACTGCGGCGCTTGTGTTCTTGTCCTTCATTTCTCTGTAAGTAGGGCACTGTTGTTGATAACACTGTCGTTTTAGATGTCATGCACTGGGCTTTAACTTTGACCTAAATTGTTATTTGACTTCAGTGTCCCTCTAAGGAAGTTATACGGAGCGTACGAAAACCTCCTTACGGAAGTGTGGCAAAATAAAAAGTGCAAGTACACTAATAAGACTGCAGGTGTTAATGTCACTAGATTCTAATGGCAGTCTGAGCGACCAATGCCATTCGATCAGAGGTGGTGCTACACCGTGGCCGGAAAAAGTGTACTTCGTTCCACAATAGGGGCAGTATGAGGGTTATTGTATGGGGTCGAAGAGATGAAGGATGTAAGGGCAAGGGAATGGATACCCTGAAGCTGTTACCAGGCGACAGCAGACTCTCGGTTGAGCTAATTGTGCGGTGGTGGGAAGTACTTATGGATTTGACGGTAAGTGTTTAGCGTTGCGGTAGTTCGGCGAGTGCATCGTCTGGGTCAGACAACTCTTCCGATGGCGCCCCGTTTGTAAGCTCTCTCTCGAAGAAGAGGAAGAAGATGGTGTTTAGTGAGATTAAGCGTCACGCTACCCTTTGCTGGGGTAGTTTGAAGCTTCGTAGAGCTTTTCCACGAACGTATGTGCCGTATACATGACATAACCATGCAGACCTGCCCTCTACCTACCTGAAACGCTCTCATGGTCCTTTCATGCTATGTGGAGGATGGCCGTCGCGTTTACTTAATTGAGCCGCGACTGTCGGATGTCATCGAAAGCTTTCTCTCGCCTAGAATACACAACGCGAGGCACCTTTATCACCCTTTAGACTTTATGTGGGTACTCACGATGACGGCAAAAAGAAGCCTGGCGTATCCATATGATTTCTACTGCAAGAAAACATGCCACAAGTCATACACTTCGGATTTGTGCGATGTGTCTAAACATGGATCTCCAGGACGCCCCGTGAAACCACCGAAAAGAATGTATTTATTCTTTGTTGCCTTCTATGAATGACTTGCTGCACTTACCTCATTTCTGAGCGACACCTTGTCGCCTGCAATCTCTAAATGCATACAACCCAAGGAAACAAGACAAATGTACTAGAAATTTTTTAAGGAACACTATTAATTTACCATTAAAATTCATTCAATAAGGCAATCAAACAAAAAAATAAATAGGTCAATAGACATGCATATCTTACATCTATCTACATACATTAAACTTGTGTTTCCTAGCTGATAATCGCGCGAACCTGCGTGCGACAGGGCATCGGTAAACGTGTAAAAACAGCGTACGTGTTGGGGAAAAGCCAAGAATCGTTTTAACATGAAACGTGTTCACTATCAGAGAATTAACGTCGCTTTTGCCTCAAGATAAACAATTGTGCGGCGACTTTCGCAAGGCAACATTACGGCTGAACAGAATTTCAATGTCAAGTTGTAAGAGGACTTCGGTTTAGAACGCTTCAAATACATGATCCAATGTACTGAACCCAAAGTCAAATAAGGTGCCGTTATGAGGGTGATGTGCTTTGTCACTCATTAGTACATAAACACAGCAGTCCATTGGATGTGTGTAGGTTTCCCACTCCCTGCTTATCTTTAGCGATGACAAGGTTCGTCGAACAGTGAGGTCTCTTACGATTGAGGTAAAATGTGACTCAAAGGCTAAAAATGATCTCGATTCGCATGGGTAAAACATATAGAAATACACCGAAAACTAATATGGCCAGTGGAGCACAGAGTCAGTATAATAACCGCTTCAAGTGCTGGCTTTGGCTTTGGCTTCAGCCGCAAAACGCACAGACTAGTACAGAACGGGCAAGAGAGTATTCCTGCGGCGTCGGAGCAGCACTGTACGAGCCCTTGCTACTCCGTGCTCCGAGCAGCGCAGACTAAATATCGGGATAAGTACAAGTGACATGGATGAAGCAATTAAAATACGTGAAATGCAAATGATTCGTCATGATGAGGCACATCGTGTATAATTAAGTATTGCGTACAAACAATGTGCTCGAACAGAAGGTAAATGTGACGAGGATGCGCATGGCATACGTGGTCTCAGCAATACTGGTCAGGTTCCGAGGGGTTCTGACAATTAAGACATCTTTTCTTCATTTTTAATTTTCTTCCATAGATGGAGGCTCGAGAAGCTGAGTAACACTAAAAAAAAGTGCTGAGATGACAAAAAGCGTCTCAAATTTTAATATTGTCACGACGCAGACACAGCAGGAGTTCGATATAGAAGAGCTCACTTTCATTAAAAATGAAAGGCGCTCGGAAAGAGGACCGGGCAAGAGCTTCGTCTTCCTCTCTGCTGTGCGAGCTCTCCTCTACAGGTTGAATGCGGCATTAGCCTCCCTCCAGGAAGAGCATCGACCCGATGCTCGGCTACAGAATACGCGGTGTATGCAGTTGACACATTACGCAAATGGCTCACTGCAATATGGCTTCATCTGCACAACGTGTACGATTTCAGATTTTTGAGCTCGCGAGAAACTGTCAGGGATGACCTCATAATTCACGTCACTTAGGCGCCGTATAACATTGTAGGGACCAAAGTACTTCTTCAGTAGCTTTTCACAAAGGCCCCGTCGGCGAATAGGGCTCCAGACCCACACTTTCTCGCCTGGTTGATAAGTGACGTATCGTTGTCGCAGGTTATAACGCTGTGCGTCGTAACTCTGCTGTCGGGCGATTCGCACGCGTGCTAGCTGCTGTGCCTCTTCAGCTCGTTGGGTAAAGGCTTGAACATCCGTGTCTGTATCCTCGCAGTCGTGCAGCAGCATGACATCAAGCATTGTCGTCACTTCACGGCCATGAAGAAGACTAAATGGCGTGCTCCGTGTAGTTTCCTGCTGCGCCGTATTATAGGCAAACGTCACGTATGGTAGAACGTCATCCCAATTTTTATGATCCACGTCGATGTACATACTAAGCATATCAGCAATTGTCTTGTTGAGGCGTTCTGTTAAGCCGTTCATTTGTGGGTGGTTGTAGGTAGTTTTTCGATGCGCAGTTCCACTCAACTCAAGCACTGACTTGAGGAGCATAGCCGTGAAAGCGGTACCTCTGTCTGTTATTATAATTCTAGGAGCACCATGCCTCAGAACAATATTTTCAATGAAAAATCGTGCCGCTTCTACTGCGGTTCCACTTGATAAAGCCTTTGTTTCTGCGTAGCGAGTAAGATAGTCCGTAGCGACAATTACCTACTTATTTCCAGTATGCGAAGTCGGAAACGGTCCAAGGAGATCCATTCCGATTTGTGCAAAAGGCATGGTGGGCACTTGAACTGGTTGCAACAATCCGGCTGGTTTTAAAGGTGGCAATTTTCGTCGTTGACAATCGAGGCACGTGCGGACCTAATGCTTTACAGTGCCTGGAAGCTTCGGCCAGTAGTACTTTTGTTGGATTCTGGCCAATGTGCGCGTGTATCCGAGGTGGCCGGAGGTTGGCTCATCGTGGCAAGCGCTCAAGATCTCATCGCGAATGGATGTCGGGACGACAAGTAAGTGGGCATTTCCGCTGGGGGCAAAGTTCTTCTTGTATAGGATATCACTGCGCAAGCAGAATGATGGCAGGCTCCTTGCAAATATCTTGGGAACGCTTGTAGACTGGCCGTTAAGAAAATTAATAAGAGGGAGCAACTCACTGTCTTCTTTCTGCTTAGACGAAATGGTGACCGTGTTGACCACTCATTAAAATGGCATGTCATCATCTTCTGAGACATCACCTTGCTTTATAGGCGACCTGGATAAGCAATCAGCATCAGAGTGCTGTCGCCCCGACTTATAGACGACCGTCATATCGAATTCTTGTAGGCGTAAGCTCCAGCGCGCTAGCCGACCGGATGGGTCCTTCAAGTTGGTCAGCCAGCAAAGAGAGTGGTGGTCGCTGACTACGTGGAAGGGACGGCCGTAGAGGTATAGACGAAACTTCAGAACTGCCCATACTACAGCAAGACATTCCTTTTCCGTTGTGTAATAATGGGACTCGGCACGGGAAAGCGTCCTACTTGCATATGCAATCACTCTCTCGGCTGAGTCTTGCTACTGGACGAGTACAGCGCCTAAACCTACGTTGCTGGCATCAGTGTGGATCATGGTTGGAGCGTCCTCGTCAAAGTGAGCAAGAACAGGGGGTGTCTGCAGGCGCTGTCGTAGACCGTCAAATGCTGCTTGTTCCTCTTCGCCCCATAAAAATGAAACATCGCCTCTCGTTATGCGTGTTAAGGGCGACGCTATGTGCGAGAAATCGGCGATAAATCTGCGGTAGTAGGCGCAAAGGCCAAGAAAACGTCTTACGGCCTTCTTTTCTGTTGGCACCGGAAATTTTCGGACGGCGTCGATCTTGTCGGGGTCCGGACGAACACCTTCATGGCTCACCACATGTCCTAAGAATCGGAGTTCCTTGAAACTGAAATCACATTTCTCAGGTTTCAGCGATAAGCCAGCGGACCTTATTGCTCGAAATACTAATAGCAGCCGTCTTAGATGTTCCTCAATTGTTGGTGAGAAAACAATGACGTCGTCGAGGTATACCAGACACGTCTGCCACTTAAGGCCTGATAGGACGGTATCCATCAGTCTCTGAAATGTTGCTGGGGCGGAGCACAATCCGAAGGGCAAGACTTTAAACTCGTAAAGCCCGTCAGGCGTAACAAAAGCAGTCTTTTCTCTGTCCCGCTCATCGACCTCGATTTGCCAATAACCGCTTTTCAGGTCCATCGACGAGAAGAAGCGTGCATGCTTCAGCCTGTCAAGTGAATCGTCAATACGCGGTAGTGGGTATACGTCTTTCTTTGTCACGTGGTTCAGCTTGCGGTAGTCCACACAGAAGCGTAAGCTGCCGTCTTTCTTCTTAACTAGCACTACCGGTGATGCCCAAGGGCTTCTTGACGGCTGAATGATGTCATCATTGAGCATTTTCTGGACTTGTTCTTGGATTGCTTCGCGTTCTTTCGGTGCCGCGCGGTATGGGTTTTGTCGAATTGGTCTTGCCGTCTCTTCCGTTATAATTCGGTGCTTTGTCAGTGGCGTTTGCTTTACCCTCGCGGTCGACGAAAAACAATCTTCAAGCTGGCCGACAATATCTAGAAGACTCTGCCTCTGCGCTGGCGATAAATCTGTGCTCATGTCGACAGGCAGTGGTGTTGAAGCGGCCGGCGTCTCTGTCTGTTGTACTGCGAAGCACTCGCGGAATTCAACAATTTCTTGGAAGTGTGCAACTGTGGTACCCTCTGCAATGTGTCGACGCTCGTAGCTGAAGTTTGTCAACAGGACCTCTGCTTGCCCCGACACTACACTGACGAGACTTCTGGCAATAGCGATTCCTCGAGAGAGTAAAAGCGCCGATATTTGTTCCGCGACACCTTCTCCACTATGCTGCGTGTTACACGTGACAGAGACGAGGTGGCATGACAACGGTGGCATGGTCACGTCGTCAATCACGCGCATGGGCTTGCGCTGCAGCGCTGCGCTATGGTCCGCTGAGAAGGTCAGTACACCGTCCGGTATATTTATAATGGCACCGTACTCCCGCAGGAAATCCATACCCAAGATGGCCTGTTTACAACACTCAGAAAGAATAATGAAGGTTGCCACGAATGCTGAATCCCCGATCTTGATTCGTGCGGTGCACTTTCCGGCAGGTGTCAGCAGCTGGCCTCCGGCTCCTCTAATTTGCGGCCCCGTCCATTCCATTTTTACCTTCTTGAGTTGGTCGGCCAGATTCGCACTCATTATTGAAAAGTCCGCACCAGTGTCGACCAGTGCGGTCACGTCGTGACCGTCAATTGAAAGTGTAATGTCGGCGGTGACAATCTCGTCTTTCGTCGGTTCATTCGAAATGTGCGGCACTTCATGCAACGGTAATGGGGGAGTTTCAACTCTTCGGCAATTCGCAACCTTCCCCCCTAAGGTCGCTGCTTTTAGTTTCCCCGGCGTGGACTGGGAGACCTTCCTCTCGCCATGTCCGTGGTGCTACCCCTATTAGATCGGGGAAAATGACCTGGGGAGGGCGAACGTGACCGGAAACCCAGGAGAAACGTCTCGCGCGATCGTCGCGCTCGTTTCAACGTTGAGTCTTCCGTCGAAATAGCGCCGAGGGGTAGTGGACGGAAATCCTTGATACCCGGCAACGCGATGAGGACAATACCGCACGATGTGGCCTGCTTCCCCACAATGGAAGCACAGGGGCCTGTAGTCAGTGGTACGCCATATGTCGGTTTTGCGGATGGGGGTCGCATCGGCGTCGCCGTTTCCCTGTAGTACCAAGGCACTGTCGGCGGCTGTTGCTGGTGGTACTGTTGAGGTGGCGGCACGTTAGATCTAGGCTGTCGACGAAGAATATCTGCATATGTTGGCCTAACTATTTCAGTGTTCGGCTCGGGAAGTGAAAGCGCTTGCCTTATTTCTTGGGGAACAACTTCTGTGACCGACGCAATTGCGCAGTCATTCGGTGTGGCGGCAAGCTTCTTCACCTCTTCTTGCACAATTTCGCGTATCAGGTCACGCAAAGTACGCTCGTCAGGAGTCACAGTGGTCACGGCGGTTGCGCTGATTTGTCCGCTGTTGTTTGGATGGTCGTGCTGGCGGTACCGTAGCTGTAGTGCGCGTTCTATGGCGGTCGCCTCCTTCGAAAATTCGTCGACGCTTGAAGGTGGGTTCCGTACGAGACCAGCAAACAGCTGCTCTTTGACACCACGCATGAGCTGACTGATCTTTCTGTTCTCGGACATATCGGGATCGGCTCGTTGAAAGAGACGACCCATGTTCTCAGCAAACATAGCAATAGACTCGTTGGGCTTTTGAATCCAAGATTCAAGGAGTCGTTTTGCATGCTCCCGCCTTTCGGTGTTTGCGAAGGTGTCCAGGAATTTCCGCCGGAACTCGTCCCACGTTGACCACACGCGATTCGTGAACCACGTGCGAGCCCCGTCTTGAAGAGGGAAATACACGTACCCCAACTTCTGTGCGGCGTTCCACCCGTTAACGTTGGCTGTGCGCTCGAACTCCAAAAGCCAGTCATCTGCGTCCTTGTATGTGTTGCCATGGAAGTCCACAGGAGTTTTAGGGGTGAAAACAGTCACCTGGGTCGTGCTTGGGCTCGTCATGGTGGGGAAACTGCTTCCCGGCGCGGTCATGTTTTCCGTCCAAGGACCGAACTCTGGGCTCAGGCCTAACAGGCGGCGGATGGCGCGGTGAACGGGTGTTTCGACGAGCGGAAGCCTTTGTGGACTAGATCCCGGGCTGTTGGAAGGTGTCCTGGACATGTACCCAGCACTTCCACCAGTGTCACGACGCAGACACAGCAGGAGTTCGATATAGAAGAGCTCACTTTCATTAAAAATGAAAGGCGCTCGGAAAGAGGACCGGGCAAGAGCTTCGTCTTCCTCTCTGCTGTGCGAGCTCTCCTCTACAGGTTGAACGCGGCAATATGCACTAGATACATTAATTAATCGAGCTTCGCCTTCTCATTTGAGAGAATACCACGCAGTGACGTCATGAGCGCGGTGGTCACGACACAGAAGGCTTTCATGTGGCATCAGGGTATCGCTCTATAAAGCTACACTATAGGACATTACAATGTTGTGTCGCGGAGGCTCTCTTGATCGTTTATTACACTTCTCTTGCATGAATATTTTCTCTGGCGCGACAGCACAACAGTGTGACCCCAGAAGTGTGGCAGCTTGGGCTAGTTGGTATGGCAATGCAATAGTTATAGCGCGAGAACAAAACGACGACACAGAGACAAGAAGGACCTTCGTGTCCTTCGTGTACTTCTTGTCTCTGTGTCGTCGTTTTGTTCTCGCGCTATAACTATCGTAGTGGGTTCTACCCTGGAACCAATACCGGCGTTGGTTGCTTGTTGAGTTGCTTTGATATTGATACGTGAAGGTACACGCGATACTAGGCGTTTCAAGATATATTTACACCACGCCAACGCGCAAGCCAAGATGGAGAACAAGTTGGGAAGATGATGATCCTTCCTACCCTGGCGCGTACTCACAAAGGTGGCCCTACACCAAAATCATGTCGTGTTTTTCCGCGCCTATCTATCCGCTTTTGTGGGACATTGTCTCATAACATAAACCCCGGAGGCTGAAGCACCATCTCGGTGCTTTCTATGATGTTGCCGAGTGGTAAAGCTTAAGGCGAGATACATGAACAATATCTGTAGATAATGAAGGGGAGGAGGAGGAAGACTTGATCGGGCTATCTTGTGGGTCACATCTGTCACGTTGCACAATACGCGGTAGGGTCCCGAGTAGCGGGAAAACAGTTATTCAGAAAGTCCAACGCGCCTAGTCGGAGTCCACAATAACACAAGGGAGCCCGGAGTAAAGGAACATTGGCGATGATGGGAGTTGTAACGGTGCCGCTGCTGAACTTGTGATGCTAAGAGGCGCTGACGGGCAACTTCTCGTGCTTTTCGAGCTCTGGTTATAGCATCGCGGGCGTATTCGGTCGTCGAGTCGGCGGCTGTCGGAAAGATGGTGTCGAATGGTAAAGTTGGTTTACGGCCAAACACGAGATAGAAAGGTGAAAAACCAGCTGCATCGTGGCGTGAGGAATTATAGGTGAACGAAACGAAGGGCAATGCAACGTCCCAGTCCTGGTGGTCAGATGATACGTACATGGCGAGCATATCGGTCAAAGTCCGGTTGAATCGCTCAGTCAGTCTGTTAGTTTTTGGGTGGCAGGCTGTCGTAAATTTATGTTTTCTCTCGCAGGAGCTAAGCAGGTCGTCGTTTACTCAGGAAAGAAAATAGCGCCCACGATCTGTGAGAAGTTGGCGTGGTGCGCCATGACGAAGTATGACGTCGTGCAGAACGAAATCGGCAACGTCTGTGGCACAGCTGGTTGGTAGAGCTCGTGCAATGGTGTACCGCGTTGTATGATCCGTCGCAACAGCTATCCTACTTATTCCCAGAAGTGGACGCAGGGAAAGGGCCTAGCAGGTCAAGACCAATTCGAAAGAACGGATCAAAGGGAACGTCAAGTGGTTGGAGGAGCCCAGCAGAGCTCACTGAAGGTTTTTTTTCGGCGTTGAGACTGGTCGCATGAGGTGACGTAGCTGCGGACCGAGTGATAAAGACTGATCCAGTAAAATCGACGCTGTACACGATCATGTGTCCGAGACAGTCTGAGGTGACCGGCACTGGGAGCGTCGTGGAGTGGCCGATCACGCTAGCACGTAAGTTGGAAGGTACCACAAGGAGCAGTGCGGGTCCATCAGGGTGGACGTTGTAACCGTACAGTGTGCCATCCTTGAGCACGAACAATTGAGTAGACGGATCTTGTGCTACAGAATGAAGCTTCTGGATAATGTTACGTAAGACAGGATCGGGGCGCTGTTCCTCCCGGATGTTGCTTAAAGCGGAGAGAGACAGGACACATGGCGGTTCACCGAACGCCTCAGGTGGGTCCACTGGATTCCGAGATAAGCAGTCAGCGTCATAATGTAAGCGGCCAGATTTGTAGGACACTGAGTAGTTATACTCTTGGAGTCGTAATGCCAATCGACCAAGGTGCCCAGTGGGGTCCTTCAAGGATGCGAGCCAGCAAAATGCGTTATGATCAGTTGTGATGGTGAGATGTCGACCATGTAAATAGGGCCGAAATGTCGCTACTGCCCAAACGAGAGCAAGGCATTCCCTTTCGGTGATTGAGTAGTTCCTTTCCGCCTGTGAGAGGAGACGGCTGGCATAGGCAATAACGCGGGCGCAGCCGCTTTGATGCTGGACGAAAACAGCACCAATTCCGTGGCCACTGGCATCGGTTCGGACTTCTGTAGGGGCGGCTTTGTCAAATTGGGCCAGAACAGGTGGATATGTTAGCAATGCAATAAGTGTAGAGAACGCCATAGCCTGCGCAGCACCCCACGTGAATGAGACATCTTTTCTCAGTAAGTTTGTGAGAGGACGGGCTACCTCCGCATTGTTTTTCACAAAACGTCGAAAGTACGAGCACAGACCGAGAAAGGCACGGAATTCCATGGTGCCGGTCGGAATGAGGAATTTCCGCAAGGCTCGCACTTTATCGGGATCAGGGCGTACACCAGAGGAGTCGACAAGGTGGCCCAACATGGTTAGTTGCAGGCGTCCGAAGTGGAACTTTGACGAGTTCAGTTGGAGACCGGCATTGCGAAAAACAGCCAGTATTGAGGATAGGCGGTCGAGGTGGGTCTCAAAGGTCGGAGAAAAGACGATAACGTCGTCAAGGTAACATAGACAAATTCACCATATGAACCCACGCAAAAGAGAGTCTATCATCCGCTCAAAAGTGGCCGGAGCGTTGCATAAACCGAAGGGCATGACTTTAAACTGGTAGAGACCATCGTGCGTCAAAAAAGCAGTCTTTTTGCGGTCCATGTCGTCGACAGCAATTTGCCAGTACCCTGATCTTAGATCAATGGACGAAAAATACTTAGCGCCTTGAAGACAATCCAGGGGGTCGTCTGTGCGCGGTAGCGGGTAGACTTTTTCTTAGTAATCTTATTCAGATGTCGGTAGTGAACACAGAATCGCCAAGTGTTGTCCTTTTTTTTGACAAGAACTACAGGGGAAGTCCATGGACTACATGATGGCTCAAGTATGTCTCTGGCGAGCATTTTGTAGAGTTCTGATTGAAATATCTGACGCTCGTTTGGAGATACGAGGTATTGCCACCGATGGACAGGGGAGGCATAGCCGGTGTCACTGCGGTTCTTTACAGCAGTGGTTTGACCAAACGGACGATCACAAAAGTCAAATACGTCCCAGTATGACTCAAGGACGTGAAGGAAGGCGTCATCTTGATGCGGCAAAAGGTCTGGTGCGATCATTTTTTTAACGTCGGTAGATGGGCTTGTGTGCAGGGGCGCCTGCGCAAGTAGGCGTTTGGTGTGTAGCGACACCACGAACCCGAGCTAACGGGGGAGTTTCGACTCCCTCCCACGCCTAGCCGTGCGTGGCTTTGCCGTGTCCGAGGAAAAGGGGATCCTGGGGGTTGAGCCGACGCTGGGTGATTGGACCGTTAAGGCCCCCCGGCAGAGGCAACACACCCCTTTGGCCCGGCTTCACGTAGACGGCACCCCTGAGCTGACCCACCCAGGGGAATCGGCAGTCACCTTTTCCTATCTCTCTCCCTACATCTTCGTCTTTATCTCTTACTATTTATCTGTCCTGTCTTCTACTCTCTTCCGTTTACTTCCAAACTTCCTGGCGGCTAGGGTTAACCCTGTGCAAATAGCCTACCTTGGTCAAGGCGCATTGGGTTATAGTGGCGTAGTACGGCTGGCGTCTGCAGGTTTCAGCATTTGTAACCTTGTAGCGTCCCCTTGTTGGGCTCCGTGGTGGGTGGCCGCCAACGCTGCTGAACAACAATAAGGAAGACATGCATGGAGCATTCCCACTACTGTCTGATCGTACCGGCTTAAAGCCGGTACGCACCGATGATATCACCAGAGAAGGACTGGCCACCCTGGTGCAGTATCTGGCCACCCCCTCCCGTAGGCATTCGTCAATTAACTCACGGCCCTCAGTCCCCACCAGCTGCGGAGCAACTGACCACGGCGGCGGTCAGATCTGCAAAGCAGCAGAGGGTGCTAGGAATCTCTGGATACGGACAGACCACCATTGGAACTTGAACTTAGCAACGTTTAACGTTAGAACGTTATCTAGTGAGGGAAGTCTAGCTGTGTTATTCGAGGAGCTATAAGGCATTAAATGGGATATAATAGGGCTGAGTGAGGTTAGGAGGACAGATGAGGCCTATACTGTGCTACAGAATGGGCACGTCATTTGCTATCGGGGCTTGGCAGACAGAAGAGAACTGGGAGTAGGGTTCCTAATTCACAGAAACATAGCTGGCAACATAGAGAATTACTATAGCATTAATGAAAGGGTGGTAGGCATTGTAATTAAACTGAAAAAAAGATACAAAATGAAGGTAGTACAGGCTTACGCGCCTACATCCAGCCATGATGACGCTTCAGTTGAAAGCTTCTATGAAGACGTGGAATCGGCAATGAGTAAGGTGAAAACACAGTATACTATAGTAATGGGCGACTTTAATGCAAAGGTAGGGAAGAAGCAGGCTGGAGACCAGGCAGTAGGAGATTATGGCATCGGCACTAGAAACGCCAGCAGAGGAGAGCTACTAGTAGAATTCGCAGAACGCAATAATCTGCGTATTTTGAATACCTTCTACCGAAAACGAGAAAAACCGCAAGTGGACATGGAGGAGCCCTAATGGCGTAAATAAGAACGAAATAGACTTTATAAGGACTGCACACCCAGGAGTCGTGGAGGATGTGGAAGTGGTTGGCAAGGTAAGATGCAGTGACCATAGAATGGTACGGGCTCGAATCCGCCTAGACTTGAAGAAGGAACGACAGAAACTGATACGCAAGAAGCAAATCAATGAGCTAGCACTCAGAAAGAAAGTACAGGAATTCAGAGTGTCACTGCAGAACAGGTACTCTGCTCTTAGCGAGGAAACCAACCTTAGCGTAGATACAATGAATGACAATCTGACGAGTATCATCACGGAGTGTGCAGTGGAAGTTAGAGGCAGGGTAGCTAGACAGGACACCGGCAAGCTTTCCCAGGAAACGAAGAACCTAATTAAGAAGCGTCAAATCATGAAAGTGTCAAGTACAACAGACAAAATAAAACTGGCAGAGCTTTCGAAGCTGATTAATAGACGTCAAGTATGCGATGTAAGAAGGTATAACATGGAGAGAATTGAGCACGCTCTGAAAAACGGAGGAAGCGTCAAAGCAGTGAAGAAGAAACTTGGGATAGGCAAAAGGCGGATGTATGCACTAAGGGACAAAGAAGGCAAATTAACTACAATATGGATAGGATAGTTAAAATAGTGGAGGAGTTTTACAGAGATTTGTACAGTAGCCGAGACAACCACGACCTTAATACTATAAGAACTAGCAGTAACCCAGACGACACCCCACCGGTAATGATAGAAGAAGTCAGAAAAGCTTTGGAGAGCATGCACAGAGGCAAAGCTGCCGGTGAGGATCAAGTAACATCACATCTGCTGAAAGATGGAGGACATATTGTGTTAGAAAAACTAGCCACCCTGTTTACAAGGTGTCTCCTGACGGGAAGAGTACCAGAGTCTTGGAAGAACGCTAACATCATCTTAATACATAAGAAAGGAGATGACCAGAC